>JAAAIY010000008.1:65350-85009 GCA_016098105.1 Actinomortierella wolfii
GACCTATTTTCTTTACCTTTTTTTTGTGGCAAATCAGATGCTTCCTCAAATCCGAACACAGCTCTTTGGCAACTCTCCTAACCGCAAGTTCTTCAACTAAGGAACAAAAGGCAAAGGCAGGAAGGATGTTGGCATCAGGCTGTCGCTTAACCAGGAAAATAAAACATGAGCGAGGATTTTGTATGATTTGCAATGTGTACAGCAAAGAAAAGAGGAGAGCACCAAATAAAGGAGTTCACCTCTATCACTTGTGCCATGAACCAGTTGGTGGGCCAATTGGCCAAACTGCAGGGCATGCATGTTAGTATCGATATTCATTTTGAAGACATAAGAGACGACACTCGACAAGGTGCTGGCGGTGTGAGTACACGTGATCGTTATGATCGCAAGTGGCAAAGTTGTAGAGTAATATTATGGGAGAGCACAGAATCAAGAACCATGGTGTGGTGGTGACAAATACGTCTCGCCATCCCCGGACTGTATTCTAATAGATTGAGTGAACGATTGCTCTGAGGATTCCGAGTGCGATATCACTAGCTTTGCTACCGTGGGTATGGAGCCAAGGAAATCAAGGCTACTTTCTATAACATTCTTAAACACACAGCATGGAATATTGACGAATCGCCATCCACATTCGTTGGTCTTGAAGTGGACAATCATTCCTTCCACACTGCATAATAGTTCCTTTATCTTACCATCACAACGAAAAAAGTGCCGGATGTTCTTCTGCCAGCTACCCTCAAATATTCACCTCTTCATCTTCCAGCTGCATTATACGCCAGATACCAAAAACTAACAGACATTATACATTCGCAGAAAGTCTGCGTCTTCCACCATCTGGATCTCTAGTGTTGTTTGTTACCAGTATAGTACATACAGGGTGCTTGTGAGGATCAGCCAAATCTCGCGGCATTGGGCCACTAGTTTCGATACTGAACACTATGGCCGTTCAAATCGATTTTACCTGGCAATTCAATACGGCTACGTGTCTCTCAGAGAATTAATTTTATAAAAGATGAAAGACCATTCATCTGGAACATTACATAGTACTCCTGAGTACCTGTACTAGCCTTTATTGATGCTTCTCGCGGGTATCACACACTACCTTCGACAACGCTTGTCCCATACGTAGGTGTAGGCGAGGCGGTGATTCTATGAGTTTACGCGTTTCCTACAATGATACATAACCGAGGTTTCTAGTTTGATTGGATATAATCCTATACGATGTTCTTATATATGCTAAAAGCGCAAATAGCGAATCATTGGAAGTTACTAGGCTGCGGTCATTCATCTCTCCTAAGAATCTGGATAGCAATGATTTACAACTAGGACCCTGTGGAGTCATTGGCATCAAGTGATTTTCTGGACAAAAGTCAACTGGAAACCTTGACTGCCGCAAAGACTCCAGTAGCAAGGAAGAGCTGTGAGCGCTTGTCACCCTTGGATGCTTGGCGAAAGGAGTTTGCACATTTGTCTGAGATTTCCGAGAGGTGAGGGAGCGTTGGCCGTGATAAATAGAAACTGGGAGCTGGCGAAGTATCAGATATGTCATCGCCTTTGTTCTGAGGTAAAGGTGATGCACTTGAAGAGGTCATCTGGGGAAGAGAGTTGTCCACCATTGTTCTAAATGATAGAGTATTTGTATTGGTCACGGCTTTGACGGGTAGCGCGAATGTCGGGGTGTTCTTGACTGGGTGAAGGTTGGCTGGGGGCTAGTCATCATCATTCATGGTGTCGGATGGTGAGGTCGAGTCTGAAATCATACTCTTGCCCTCGGTAGCATGAAACTCGAACCCGGTATCCGTCTCGGGAACCATCTCGATGGCATAAGGTCGATTGGAAGGATCTTGATCCCAACATCGCTTGATACATTGCCTGTACTCGTGTGGAGTATCCGAAGGGATTGTCTCACGGCCTCCAGATAGCACATACTTTACGACACATGGATTGTCAGGTATGTCATGGTAGGGGATGGTACAGTTGGCAGCCATCTCCCACATCACCATACCAAGTGCAAATATGTCAGACTTGAACGAATACTCTGGAGTAGTGCCAAGTAATTCTGGAGCAATCCAACGGATAGTTCCAACTAGAGCTTTTGTGGTGCCACCAAAGCTACCTTTGTCGTCTAGCGAGTCAGGTACCGACGTGAACATAGCGTGACCAAAGTCACAGAGCTTTGTTTCGAGATGTTTGGTGAGGAGAACGTTGGCACTCTTGACATCTCGATGAATGATACCTAAAGAATGAAGATAGGCCAGGGCGGAAGTGATCTCGTTTGCTATTCTGATCTTGATATCCCAGTCTTGACTCTCACCAGTACTGTTCTTCAGCTGGATGACTTCTTGAAGGCTACCATTCTCAGCAAGTTCCATGATCATGACAGGCGTATCATCGATGACACCCGCACCGAGGAATTGGATGATGTTACGGTGGCAGAGATAGCTGTTAAGCTTAATTTCTCTGTGGATCAGATCGTGCTCCTCTGCTTGATATAGCTTCTTGACAGCAATCCATTGGTTGTTCCAGAAAGAGATGTGGATGGTCCCATAGGAGCCACTTCCAATAGGACCACTTAACTCAAGAGTGGGTGCTTCAGGTGGAGATGAAGAAGGTGACGAAGAGAGAGAGTTCGAGGAGAAATATGGTGATAATGGGCGTTGAAAGTGTGCATGATGTGGGTCTGTGCACCCTTTAAGCATTGTGTGAAACGAAGTTGGCTTTACATCATTGGGAACTTGTGGAGCACTACTTGGCAAAGGGGCGGAGGAATTGACCAAGGACGAAAGATCTCGTTTGATGCATCGAAGACATGGTGCTTGAGGATATTCATCGTTGGACGGAGACAGCGAGGACATCTCAGAAGTGGGAACTAGCTGAAGCAACTGGCAAATAGTCCCTTGTTGGTCCTCCGGTGTAAGCGCCTCGCGACCGTGAAGGCTACTCATTTGTGGAGAGTAACCGTCGAAATAGGGGTTGAGAGAGAGAAATCAGGTAGACGGTAGTTCGTAGTGGAATGGTATATACGCATATCACTACGATCGCACGAACAGCAATATCAATGCAAAGCCCAGTTGATGGACGTTGCAAGTGGGACGAAAAAGGGGTGATAAATGTGCAAGGGGAAGGGGAACAAAAGAATACACCCGATTTTATGGATAAAAAGGATAATAGTGAGTGTGTGCTAAAGCGGGAAAAATAAGAAAAATTGGCCTGCAGTTCTAAATCGCAATGAGAAGAAAGGCAAGTGAGTGAAGAGGAAGTGAAGATTCAAAAGAAGACAGAAAGAGCTGGTCTTATAATGACAGTTCAATGTGTTGGTACGCACCGGTTTTTGCACATAGTTGGGTTAAAGGGAGTCACAGAATTGGTTAAAGGGAAGGACAGAGTTGGTTAAATGGCACACAACAAGAGTGCAGATTTGTGTAACTTACAAAATCTGTCCCTCCACGTTATTATGGTGTCGTTGCATAGTCCTGAACATTCCATTGATTCTACGACCGTTCTATCAAAAGCAACACGTTTTTGTTTTGGTGTCATGGCAGTTTGATACTTGGGACAAATACACACAGTTTCCCTACAAACCGAAGGGGCGAAATTGTCCTTGAACCAGCCCTGATGGCCACCACAAACCTTTATTCTAATCTCCTACATACCCAGCACAATGTGACAAAAATGAGGTACAACTTGGTGAGTTTATTCTCTTTCCAATAACATGGAATACAGGTTATCCTGGAGAAGCTGCTTATTCTTAACAGTCTCAAGGTTGAAAATGCTTTAACATCCTCATCCCCTGAAGAGCCTTTCCTTGTCTTCCGTGTGTTATTTGATCAAAATAGTAGGCGTGTTTAGTGGTTAAGAAAACCCTGCTGACCGTAATGACGACGACAATTTTTAAGCTTCAAGGTTAATGGTTTGTGACACCTTCTCTTTTGGGGTCACCCAAAAGTCGGAGACCTGCTAAGTTGATAGAATTCTCAGTAGCCAAACAGCTGTCCATTTGCACTGTGTCGTGTCTGCAGTTGTTGACAAAATATACACCCTAATCAATCCACCAACATAGTTCTTGCTACGCCTTCCTACGTTGCTGTGAACATAAAATATGATGCTGACCCGGAATTCACGAGTATTCCTCATTTATCCTTCCATATACCACTTCACGTCCATATACAACTAGGGGTTGTTCTCGAGCAGCCTGCCCTTGTTTGGGGCAATGCGCACCTGCATGATATGCGCCATGTTTCGGATGAAGAGCCTTCGGTCACAACTGTTATCTCTCTTCGAGGTAACTTGAGATACTTTGTATGATTCTTGAAGGGAGACAGAAGCAGGTTTACATTGCATAGCGTAGAGGACCGAACTACGGAAAAATACATTGATGTGTCTTATACCTCAGGAAGCAGGCTGCAATATATTACTTTCCTGATTGCGATGGGTCGCTGCAGTCTTTACAAGCGACAGTAGTATACCCTATAGCGACGACTTCGATAGGGAGGGAGGATTCGATTTGTTGGATATCAATGATGCGCGAGTTAACATAGGCGATTGTGGATCAAGGTTCTTATTATTTTGCGCTTTTCGACCTGGGAGTGGAGGTGACACCAAATTGGAACAACGTATTGTAGACAAATATGAGAGTTGTTTTTCACAAGCTACATGTAATATTCCTCCACTAAACAGGCTGAGGGCATTCTAGCGAATGGCTTTGCTTGGATGAGAGAAAGAGTATTTGCCGGTTTCATGCATACTGGATTTCTGGTACACCGTAGTTCTCTGAGATGTAGAAGATCGACATGTCTTCTGTTCCCTTACCGAGAGTTGGCAGACACTGAAAAAAACTTGACCTCGGCCACTTGTTAGAATCCTTGTTGTGGTGACGAGTCACTCTGCACTAACGGTTAGATTATCCCTTTGCTTTGGCTTGTAATAGGTTTGGTTAATTGTAGTTGGTCTCAATGGTTCTCTCTAGACGCAATATCGGATAGGCTTCTATCGAGATGAAATAAGAGCAATGGGTGGGAGAGTGTGTCCGCATAGATTAAAAATAAGTCATTGGCAGAGAGTTGGATCATGCTGGTATTATAGTTAATGGCGAAGCATGTTTCTTTTTTTTGGTATATCATGGACTAGGAAGCATTGAAAAGAGTGCAGGCGAGCAATGAGATATTGCTTCCAACACTCCCTTTTCTAAATACTATCCAGTGAAACAGGGAAATACAAAGAAATCGCAATGTGACAGAAAGAGACTGGCCGGACAGTCAACATTGGGCTCATTAACGATGATTACCTGCCAGCCGAGGGTGCCAGAGGTGTCATGGTGTCGGCTCTGGCGGTCAGATCAAGTGCAGCAATACTCCTGAGGCGCGATTAGCCATATTGGAGGAGGTGCGGATTATCTTTTTTATCTGCTATTGAGGATGAGTTTGCGTTTTGGGTTCTTGCAAGTATGATAAGTGTGCTCTATTTTTTGCTGAACTATTTTTCCTTACTTTTTTGTGACAAATCAGATGCTTCCTCTAATCCGAACACAGCTCCTTGGCAACTCTCCTAACCGCAAGTCCTTCAACTAAGGAGCAAAAGGCAAAATCAGGAAGGATGTTGGCACTAGACTGTCGCTAAGTCAGGAAAATAAAAAATGAGATAGGAACTTGTATGATTCTACAACATGTGCAGCAAAGAAAGGAGGAGTGCACCAAATAAAAGAGTTCACCTCTAATACTTGTTGTGCCGTGAGTCGGTTGGTGGGCCAATTGGCCAAGCTGCAAAGTTTGCACGTCAGTAACAGTACCAATATTGAGGACATGAGAGATGATTACTCGACATGTGTTAGTGGCCATGAGTGGTCGAACAATGTGATCGAAGAGTCTAGAGTCAGGAGCCTAGGCGTGGTAATGATGAATACGCTGAGATTTTACTCTAATGAATTAACTGAATGTCTACTCTGGGGATCATTAGTGCCTTCTCACCAACCTTGTTGCCATCGAGGCCAAGGAGCCAAGCAAATCAAGGCCACGTTCTCCATGGTCAAACACGCAGCATGGAATACTAGTGGATCACCTTTTACCTCGCTGATCATTAAATGGACAAACATTTCTTCTACAATGTACAATTCCTCCTTTATCATGACCATCACAACGGACAAGTATCAGCTGTTCTTCAAGTTCTTCAAATAGTTACCTTCAAATAGTTACCTTCAAATATTCACTTGTTAGTTCTCTAATGGCATTGTCCGCTTGACACCAAAAAACACGGAGTAATAGACACTCGCAGAAAGTCTGAATCCTCCATCACTTAGGTCTATAGGGCGGCTGTCGTGACCAACCAACTCTCTTGGCGCGGGACAACTGGGTGGGAGACTGAGCACCTCGGCTGTTCAAATCGATTTTATCTGGCAATCCAATCCGGCTACATCTCTGTCAGAGAATTGAATCTATAAAAGATGCCAGACCATTCCTCTGGAGCATTACATGGTGCTCTTGAGTCCCTGTACTGGCCTTTTATTGCTGCTGCTCGGTAGTATCACGACGCTACCATCGACAAAGCTTGTCCCATATGTAGGCGAGGCGGTGATTCTATTGGAGAACGTGGCTCTCACAACGATACAAGACCGATCGCTCGAGTTTAGCTTGGATATTATGCCTATACTTTGTTGGCACATATGGACCGAAAGAACAAGTTGCGAATCATTGGAGACTACTAGGCTACAGTCATACGTCACTCCCAAGAATCTGGATGACAATGGTTTACAACTATGATCCTGAGAAGCCATTGACATCCGGTGATGTGCTGGAGAATAGTCAACTGGAAAGCTTTGACTGCTGCAAAGACTCCGACAGCAAGGAAGAGTTGTGAGCTCTTGTTACCCATGGATACTTGGTGAAAGCAGTTTGCACATATGTCTGAAATCTCTGAGAGGTAAGGCAGCGTCGGGCGCAGTGTCCAAAGGTTAAGTATTGGCAAAGTATCAAATACACCATCGATGTTTTCTTGAGGCAAGGGTAGCACACCTGACGCGGCCATCTGGAGAAGACCATCGTCCGCCAGCGTTCTCGACGACAGTGTGTTCGTGGTGGCCACGGCATTGACAGGTAGCGCGAATGTCGGGGAGCACTTGACTTGGTGGTTGTTGGGAAGGGGCCAGTCATCATCATTCTTGATGCTGGAGGATGAAGTCGAGTCTGAAATCATACTCTCACCTTTGGTAGCAAGATATTCGAATCTGATACTCGGCTTTGGAACCATCTCACTGGCATTAGGTCGCTTGAAAGGGTCTTGATCCCAACATCGCTCGATACATTGTCTGTACTCATCTGGAGTGTCTGAGGGGATTGTCTCACGACCTCCAGATAACACATACTCAACGACACGATTATTGTTAGGTTTGTCTTGATATGGTATGGTACAGTTGGCAGCCATCTCCCACATCACCATACCAAGTGCGTACATATCAGACTTGAACGAATACTCAGGAGCAGTGCCAAGTAATTCTGGAGCCATCCAACGGATAGTTCCAACTAGAGCTTTTGTGCTGCATCCAAAACTACCTTTGTCATCCAGAATGTCAGGCACCGACGTGAACAATACGTGACTTAAATCACAGAGCCGTACTTCGAAATGCTTGTTGAGGAGGATGTTGGCACTCTTGACGTCTCGATGAATGATGCCTAAAGAGTGAAGATAGGCCAAGGCAGAAGTTGTCTCGCTTGTTATTCTGGTCTTGGTATCCCAGTCTAGCTTCTCACCAGAGCGATTCTTCAATCGGATGACTCGTTCAAGGCTACCATTCTCAGCAAGATCGGTGATCATGACAAGATTACCATCGATGACACCCATACCGAGGAACTGGATGATGTGACGGTGGCGGAGCAAGCTGTTAAGCTTAATTTCTCTGTGGATCAGAGCTTGATTTTCTCTCTGATATATTTTCTTGACAGCAACCAATTGGTAGTTCCAGAAAGAGCTGTGGATGGTCCCATAGGCACCACTCCCAATAGGACCACTTAACTCGAGAGTGAGTGTCTCGGGTGGAGATGGAGGGGGAAACGAGAGGGTAGAGTACGAAGAGGAATGTGGTAATAGGTAAGGTTGTAAATGTGCATGGGGTAGGTGCATGCATTCTTTTGGCAGGGTAGGTGGTAGTGCATAAGAGCAGGGTGGTTGGTCTGGTAATGAGCATTCTTTTGGCAGCGTATGAGGCGAGGATGGATTTACACCATTAGGAGCCTGAGGAACGCTGCTTGGCAGAGGCGAAGGGGAAATGGCCAGGGACGGAAGGTGCTGTTTAGTATATAGAGAGTATGGTGCCTGGGGATATCCACCACCATTCGAGAGAGACAATAGGGACGCATCAGAGATGGGGGATAGCCGAGGCGACTGGCAAATAGTCTCTTGTTGGTCATCTAGTGTAAGCACAGAGCAACTGTAAGGACTACTCATGTGTGGCTAGCCGCCAGGCGAAAAGAGCTAAGTGTAGGGGATTCAGGGAGGCAATAGACTCTTGGTGGAGTAATTACGCATATCACTGCACGATCATACGAACAGTAACAATGCAAAGTCTGGTTGATGGCCGTTGTGGGCTGGACGAAAAAAGGGATAAATGAGCAAGAGGGCGAGAGCGGGCACAGGGTTTGTGTGGGCAAAAGGGGTAATAGTGAGCGTGGACTTAAGTGAGAGAGAATGAAAAAGTGAGTCGAAAGGCGATTGAGTGCAAGAAAAGTGAAGAGTCGAAGGTTGCTAGAAAAGAGCTGGTATTTATATGGCTGACTACCAAAAGTGGGGTATTCTGACCCTACCCTCTTGTATTACGTGCAAGAGAGAGAGAGAGAGAGAGAGAGAGAGTGTGTGTGTGTGTGTGTGTGAGTGTGTGAGTGAGAAAGGTGTGCTCATCTTTTTCTGGCCACCATACTTGAAGAGTGCACGAAAGGAAACAGAAGTTTCTTCTCCTTCTCTCCCCCTTTTTTTCTTTCATTGTCAACGTAGAGAGAATGCTTCTGGGTACCTTGCTTTATCAGCACACAACAAGAAGGCAAAGATGTCATCCTCTTTTTGTTTTATTTAGTGTTCTGGGGTAGGAGTGAGCATTCTTCGGAGGATTCTTGAACGACCTGGGAATCACGAAGAGGCAGGGAATTAGTTTACTAAACATTTTATTGAGATTGAGCCTGATGAGTAACTGGCTTTGTGAGCTCTCCCCTCATTTGCTGGGGGGAGGGGTTTAAGTTAGTTTCTCTCCACGTCGGGGCCAGGATGGCTGGGAAAACATCTCTTTTCCTCTGTTACACAGACTATCAACGAAACATTTGTCCAATGAGCTGTATTCATAATCTATTCATTTCTGAAAAACCTACGTACCCATGTAACTTACGCGGACGGATGTTAGTGCGGCAACGAGCATATCACAAACCTTACCCAACAGCCGCTCCCATCTTTACGCGTTTACTCTCAGAAATGGTGGGCTGTCGTAAAGGGGTTCATGGATCAGTACAAAATCATTCGCTGCAAAATGAGGGTAAACTTTCACCTAAAAACATTTAACTACGAGAAGAGCGTTACGGGGTCGGGTATACAAGGTCATCTTCTCGAAGAAACATATCAACATCGACAATTGCCTCATTCCCAATAGAACTACATAATCAACTCCCAGTCAGCAACAAAGGGGGCGAACTCTCAAATTCCAACAACAAATACATAGTGGAGGCATGGAGTTACTATTTATCTTATTACCAGTCAACTCGACATTGGTCCATCAACAGCTTGAAGGCCATGCCACTTTTTAACAGCTGGGTCTAAATCATATTTAGCGACGCGATCTTTTTCACAGTGTGTGAGAAGATACAGGGTATCAAACGACGAGGCATGGATGTTGGTTCCGTATACACAGTTCCAAGTGGAGACAGTATCAGTTGGATCTAGACCAAAGTAATGTTGGTAAAAATGACAGAATATCTCCAGGCACAAACGTCTGGTTTTCAGGGGCACGTGGCTAGGTGACAAGGTTAAGTCCTGAGACAGTTTCTGTATCTGGGATACTGGGCAGTGATGCAAATACAAGGGAAAAACTAAGCTTAGTTTTCAACAGGACAATGCGAAAGAGGAAAAGAGTGAAGCCATGCAATAGAGTATGTAGCGTAGTACCGCCTTTTGTGGAAACAATCGCAAAACCAAATGCTCAACATATGGGACAGCGCGTTGGAAGTTTTCATCCACGTTGCACTTCAACCTGGGAATGGTTGACATCATCTCAGAATGAGCAGTCGGCATCAGTGAAGCATGTGTTCAATGTTGCACAGACGATATATGCATTCATTCAAAGTCGACAAGCAAACTGCAAAGCACTTACCAATTGTATTGTAGATTCTCTTTAAAATGAGCTTTTTAAATTGTTTGGCCAAGATGTCCTACCTGACTTGGCATCAAAATTATATTTGAGAGCACCCCACAAATAAAAGGAGTAGAACAACCTACTAGCCCATTCGCTGCCATGCTTTTCTGTTTTCTTAAGGTTAAAAATGTTGTAGTTAAAAGCATGTTTTTTGTTCTATACAATTAGAAGTACTTTTGGTTCCTACTGTGGTTGACAGGAGAATATCTCGCACTACGCCTTCTCTATTATTGATTGATACTCTTCAATAAAATTTACCCTTAACTTATATACCAACGAACCGTGTGTTTTTTCTGCTTCCAGCTGGGTTTGCTTGTCATTCCCGGAGTTGATAATGTATTGGCATTCTCATCTCCACTATCTTGTGTACTCTTGTCGTCTGATTGATATAGTATACAGGTTGTTGGATCGGAAAGCGTTCCGGGTCGATGATGACAACAATTTTAAAATAGATCCACGATTGATGGCTATAGTCATTCCTCTTTTGGGATCACCAAAAAACTGTCACCCGCCAAGTTGGAAGACCGATAGAAGCGGTTTGGTATCGATCTATTCTACATAGTAACTGCTAGCATTCACCCTATATGCCAGCCATAGTGTCTTCATTATACATCTCACGTACTACAAGTGTAAAGAACTTGATGGACCAAGAATCAAAAGTTTTTGTCAGGTCATTTCTTGCCTACCACCCTACGTTCATAGACTGGTACGGCATGTTTGTGGGAAGCCTTCTCATTTAGCCCCTGCAAATCACCTCTCAATGATAACACGTTTCTGGATGATTATGCGAGAGAGCCGCGAGAGTTTTCATGGGACAAATGTTGTAACATCTATGTTAACACGTGAACACATCATAATTAACAAAGTCATGCATGTTTTACCTTCATTGATCCTTTTATGGAAAGAGAAGAGTTTAGCTAGAACCGATTAAGGGCATTCAGGCACAAGGGCGAGGATGAACTTGAGCATGATTCATGCTGAGTTTTGCTGGGAATCTACCTCCATCTGTTCACAGATTGATATTTTCAACACAGGTAAACCCAGAATAGATACTGTTACCTTCCACAGGAGCTTTGACCGTGCACACTTTGTGAGATCTACTCGAGTGTTCCTCCGAGAGTCTAATCATTCAAAGACAGATTGATCTTGGCTACTCGTTTGAATCCTCGTTATTGTAACTCGTTACCACGCAATGGTGCCCAGATTATCCGCTTATTTTTGGCTTGTAATTGATTTACAATATTGCATTGTGATTTGGCAGTTTCTGGAAATTTTTCTCGATTGTCCAGGTGAATTAAAGATGACTAAAAAGGCAAGCCCAATTTTCAGTTGCATGAACTAAGGTAGTCCTAATGGGGGATTTAATACGCAATCTCTGTGGTTTGCCAACTGTTACAATAAAAGTTCCTTTGTAGACATTGGTGCCAAGCCCAATGGTGGAGCGCAAATTAACTTTATATTTTTGTTGCTATGTATTTGGTAGTCTCTGAAGTTTTGTGACACTGTTTTGCACAATACTTGTTTCCAGGAATTCTCTTTCCAAGAATGATGTCGTCGGGAAGGTTCAACGAGCATAGATAGTCCAGGGGTTAAAATTTAAGTAGCCACCTCTGCGCCAAATTGTGACCTCTAGAAATAACAGTGTCATAGAAAACAATTTTGTTTTCCTGTCTCCAGTTGAATTGTACTACATCCCATGCGACAAACCCGACGTCCAAACATCTCACGTGGTAGAGAAATGCACCAGCCACTGTGGAACTTATCTCGGTTTGATTCCTCTGAACGGTTCAACCTTGATGTATACGTCGGATAGCGTGCCGAATGACAGGAGAAGTTAAGATTATTATTGAGCAACAACGCCCAGGAGCTCTAGATGTATGTACCATCCAACCCACAAATTTTACTAGCAAGTAGACAGGGGACCAGGCCTCCCCTTTTGTCCGTTTGCGATTGCCCGCCAGATGCATTCGATCTTAGCCATAAGCGTGACAGATGCGCAAACAGATAGAATCCCTCTGACTAGGGAGGAAAATATGGTGTAACTCGGTGAGATTGTTTCGTTTCCAACAAGATGAAAAACAAGATGACCCAGAAAGGCTACATATTCTTCACCGTCTCAATGACAATAATGCTTTAGTTTCTCATTGCGATCATTTCTCTTTGTTGCGAAGCCTGCTCTTGTTTGCCCCTACAATTTTTTTCATGCGCAACACGTCACTGAATGAAGTGCACTATGTTGCCGCGGAAGAGACCTCGGTAACAACTATTATCTCTCTTCGAGGTGACTTGAAGCACTTTGAATGAAATTTGATGGGGCCGAGTGTGGACTTACACAGTGCCGAGGACCGAACAACGTAAAATAATCTAATAATCCATGCGCCTTGGGGAATCAGGCTGCATTACATTACTTTCATGATTACGGTGGGTCGCTGCAGCCTTTACAGCGACGGTAGCATACCCTCTAGCGATTACTCTCTATCAAAAGGGAGGATGCTGCCACTTGTTGGAGAGCAAAGACGCCTGAATGATCAAGTGTAGGTACTTGGTAGTACCAACTCGGAAATTGTTTTTTTTTGTTCTTTTGATTTTCCTGCGGGGTAAATGTGGTAATTGTTTGTCACAGTTGACATGGACTATTTCTCCACAAAGAAGGCTGAGGGGCATTCGTGCGAATGGCTATGCTTGAACGGGAGTGACCATGTGCACGTTTCATATTAGTTTCCTGGTAAAACGGTACTTCTCCCAAAAGTACAAATTGATACTGTTGCTTTTCACAGGAACTTTGGCGGTACACACTTCTTGAGATACTATGCGGGTCTTCCTCCGAACACCCAGAGATAGATAGACACTCGGCTACATGTTAGGATCCATAGTATGGTAACTGGTCACCATGCCGTGGCCGTATAGCTTATCTGCTTGTCTTTGGCGTGCGATAAGTTTGCATTATTGTAGTTGGGTTTAGTGGTTCTCTCTAAAAGCGATTTTTTTGGCAGGCTACTGGTAAGAAACCATGAATTAAAGCCATTTTGTGGGGTCGTGGTGAAAGGCTGCATGAGGGAACTAAGGTTTTTTCTTCGGCGACGCCTTCGAAAGTGTAGGCAAATTTTTGCCACTGATTTTTTTTGTGCTATATTTTTTTTGGTGGGAGCCATTTTACGCGCTCTTGTCATTCACCCACATCTCATTTACCATCCAAACACATCCACCAGAGACGCAATGTCAGCTAGCTGGAGAAGCCAAAATGACTACCTGGCCGAAGACGAGGACGAAGACGTGTTGACTGATGAGGCTCAGGTACTTTAACTCATTGACATGAAATGCAGCATCCTTGCCCTTGCAATTCCCTCCACTTTTCGGTGGCAAAAAGGGCGACAAAATTTACAAGGCAACGCGTTTTTTTTTTCTTCCCCTGAGTGATCCCACACCATTCAAGACTATTGACCCTCCTCCTCCACAATACTACATCTTATTTCTTCATATATTAGACACAGCTTCAGAATCGGGACAGCATCTTGTTTGTGATTGACAGCTCGCCGGCGATGCACGAGGTTAACGAGGACGGAGAATCACCGTTCAAGATGGCCATCAAATGTGCAAAGTCTGTACAGATGAACAAAATTATCAGCAGTGAGTCGGATCTAGTTGGCATCATGGTTTACGGCGTGGTACGTTTCTCTTTTTTATTTTGGTTGGTCATTGGATTAGTACGCTGTAGTGAGAGAAAAGAGAGAAGCATTGAAGCAAGCGTGGATGATTTTTAGAAACTGTTTTCCAACCTTTCCTTTTTTAATTGCCATATCTGCAAAAAATAGGAAAAGACAAAGAACGCCAACAACTTTGAAAACATTTGCGTGCTTCAGGACTTGGATATTCCAGATGCTTCGGGTATCAAACAGCTAGAATCGCTGGAGGATGGTAAGGAGAGCTTTCTACTTGCACCTAGCTTGATCATCTCTGGGACACATCGAGACTGAAATAGTCATGATCGCCGAGTGGACTCTTACCAGCCTCGTTTTATACAATGGTCACTGCAATCATAGGTACACTCGACTTGGAAGACCTGTTTGGACGAGCAACTGGAAAATACAAGTTGAGCGAAGTCTTCTGGACAGCAACAAATATCTTCTCGAGCAGGTAACGTTGAAATGGGCTCGAAGCAGATGGCAGTATCAAGGCTTTTTACGCATTCTCCTTATGTTTGAAATGACTCCAGCCATCTTTACTCATTTCGTTCTCTCTTTCTTATTTTTTTTTCTTCCACATCGACTCAAATCGACATCAGTGCGCAAAAGGTTGGATCACGACGTCTATTCTTGATCACCAATGAAGACAACCCACATGGCAATGAACCAACACTGCAAGGTGCTGCCAAACTTCGAGCCAAAGATCTAAGCGAGCCGGGAATTAGTATTGAACTGTTTGATTTGGATCGTAAAGACCGACCATTCGATCGCTCGCTCTTCTACGACAGCATTCTGATGGACAACTTTGGTGGCCAACTAGACGATGAAGAAGATGGAACAGAGCCAAGATTTGCCTCGTTGACTCCTGGGGACAAGCTGGGCAGCCAGTCATCACAGGGCCCATCGACAATGGCCAAGATGTCGGCATTGTTGGAGCGTGTACATCGCAAGGAGGTCAAGAAGCGGTCACTCTTCAAGATCCTATTCAAGTTGGCACCGGGACTCGAGATTGGCGTGCGTGGCTACAATCTGGTGATGTCCCAGGGCAAAGGACCTCACCGCAACGTGTATACCAAGGGCGAGGTGGTACGAGAGGTGGTGACGACAACATCATGGGTGTGTGCCGACTCGAAACAGCTTTTGTTGCCGACCGACCTCAAGTTCTTTTGGGAGTTTGGCGGCACCAAAGTTGTGTTCACTAAAGACGAGGTGAAAGCCATCAAGACATTTGGTCCGCCTGGATTGGCTTTAATTGGCTTTAAGCCAAGGTCGGCTGTTCCAATGAACCTACAGATCCAACACGCCATATTTTTATATCCAGACGAACGGCAGATCGAGGGAAGCACACGAGCCTTTGCAGCATTACTCTCAGCCATGGCCGACATGGACCGCGTCGCCATCTGCTCATTCACACAGCGAGCCAACTTTGGTACACGCCTGGTTGCATTGTTCCCACAGCCTGAGGTCGTTGGTCCCGATGGACAGGAACAGCCTCCGGGATTCCAGCTGGTCCCGCTGCCATGGAAGGATGATGTCCGGCCACTGCATGTCGAGACTGAGTACTCACCGAGCGAGGATGTTATCAATGCTTACAAGGCCGTCATCTCCAAACTAAATGTCAAGAGAGGGTATAGGCCCGAGAACTATGAGAATCCAGGTATGTGAAAAGAGTTTACAAGTTGGAAAAAAAAGGGGACACGGTGGACTCTTCCAAAGGTCGATTTCTTTTTGTTGACACATCTTGCTTTGTTCCTCCATCCCTTCAATCCTCAACCAGCCCTTCAAAAGCATTACAAGGTATTGCAAGCGACAGCACTGGATCAACAGGATCAGGATATTGAAGACCAAACACTGCCACACAATGAACAAATCTTCTCGCGAGCTGGGGCACTGATAGAGCACTTGAACCAAGTGTTAGACGAACAAGAGCTTCCTGACATTGCACCAGCATCCGGCGCTGCCAGTAGCACGCGTCAGAAGCGTAAAGGAGGAGCTGCTGATGCACAGGAGGATGCAGAGGATGGCGTTGGCAGCAGTGGAGGAGGAGGGCGAAAGCGAGCCCGTAGCGCAACGGCATCATCCCAGGGAGGAGGAGATGGAGACGGCGATGAGGACGATCCAGCAGTACTGCAGGCAAATATGCGGGCGAAATACGATGCCGGCCATCTCAACAAGACCACTGTGGCTGCGCTCAAGGCATTTTTGAACTCTGTCAAGATCAAACCCAAAGGATCGCGCAAGGCTGATTTGGTGGAGCAGGTCGAAGATTACTTTGCTAATTGATCCAGCTCTCTTTCCCTCTGTGCTCTTGTGTATGCTTTTGCTTGACAGCAAAAAAATTGTCCATGTGCACAAAATGCCAAAATATATCATATTTCTCTTCAAATTTGGCATTGGAAAAAAAAATACACGAGCCGTAATGATTGTGAAAACATACAAAACAGGACTTTATAATAAATGTTGTACAAATGTAATAAAAGACTGATAGTACAAAACAAAGATATAGTGCTTTGGAGGATGATTAGGTCCTAGTTGGAAGATCCTGAATGGCTCTCCTCCTCCGTAGGAGAGTGGCCTATTGAGGTAGCAGTCTCAGTGGTCACGTCTGTCACAGACGACCGCCGGACGCCAAAGGCTGATGTGAAGGTCTGGAAGCTAGACTCATAGAGCGGTGCAAGGGCTTGGGTGGTGGTCGAGATCATGGACGCAGCAGCAGCGCTGGAGAGAGATGACAGAGAAGACGGAGAAACGGAGGAGGATGAAGAGGAAGCAGAAGACAACGCCTCATGGAAAGGAGACATGATCGAAGCTGTCTTGGCATAGGCTTCGGCAGTGGCGACGGCTTCGGAGACAGCCTCGACAGCGGTGGCATAGCCGTGTAGAAGCGACTGAGAGTTCATATGTTCGCCAAGCTGTCGGAACTGATCCAAGAGATATTGGCCCTGTCGGACTTGGTCGTAGAGCTGTAGTTGAAAAATTGATAGCTGCATCTGTTCCAGTTTCTCAACCTCCGAGATGTCCAGTAGTTCTTCCTCGATCTTCCACTTGCCCAAGCGACGATACACACGGCGATAGCTCAAGTCGACGATCGCTACACCGACATTAATCCATCGCAGTGTCCACAACGGCAGCTCTGCCATAAACTCTTCCTCGGTCGCTGAAACACGGAACGCCATCAGGTTGTACGTAAACCAGAACCACAGGACAAAGACAGAGCACAGTGTCAGAAACAGTTGTTTGATAACTGGTCGGCTGTGCGGAGGACTGAGGATCAGATCATACATGTCTGACAACATTTTGCACGCCATGTAAACGTTGCTGGCTGAGCCCAAGAAGAAGAAGCCCAAATGCAAATGGTGCAGTCGGCAGAGAAGAAGGTGCCACAGTCGGTCGTCTACAAACGGATATTTGACCCAGTGCGCTACTGTGCTGCTACCCACCACATCCACTCCAGCCAGCACCCATGCCCACGAGCCCGATAGGATCGACAGGGTATAGTCGAGCGTTCGTAGGTCGATCTTACTCGAAAGTTTGAACCGCCACCATGATGGCAAAGGAGGTGGTGGGTTATCCTTTTTGCGTTGCTGTTGCTGGTACTGTTCCTCCTGCTTATGGTGTTGCAACAATTGGTCTGGTATGGAGGATGCTGCTTTTTGATCGCTTATAGGTGTCTCTTCCTGGCACTGACTTCCCTGCCATGATGGTGATGAGTAACAATGCCGATGGGCATATTCGCCAGGGAAAAGTGAAATATGATTGGTGCTTGGGCAAGTAGACCATCCTGTAGTGACAAGAGCAGATAACAACGGCGTCGGAGCAGGGGCAGCCGAAGGAAGGGTAGATTCAGAGCCCGCCTTGCAGATGGGGAAGATGTTCATCTCGTCCATATTGGAAGAGAACGACCAGAGCGATTGTCGATGCTCAAATGGTTGATCGTTGTAGACTGATAGGATCACGCACGCCTTCATAATATATCCTGCTGGGAACATCATGGCGAGTACGACTAGGAATGTAATCAGGATGCGGACACCTATTATTGTACAGGGTGGTGGGGTGTGACAAGAACAACAAAGAGCGGGGTTATGAACAATTAGCTTCTTGGTTACTTGGTTTTCAATCTCCACATGAAGGTTACAACGAACAAACGTCCGATCTTTGATCGGGGTAAAGAATGATTTAGAGGTGTTTGGATGTAGGTTTAACTGTCTGAGCAAAGCATATTTCCCCTTTGTCACATGCCTAACAAGTCTCTTGTATGTTGTCGACACTAGTGGTTGTAATTTTGCACAAGTAACAAAGGGAGTAGTTGTATTTACCTCTGTAAGAGATGAGATCGTGCAGCCTTGCTCGCTTCTTGAGCACAAATTTGAATCCACACATTGTGCATGCATTGGCAGACTCGTCTCGTCCGTGGATCATCAAACTCTTGCGCCTAAAGGGAAGGGAAGAATAAGAAAAAGACATTCAAACAGTGGTTATTTTTTCCCATCCATCCATCTCATCGTTCACCTTCTTCCCCCTCCCTTCGTTCTCTCACATCCCCTTCTTTTGTTTGTAGAGAGGCAAGTGAGTGAGAGAGAAAAATCATGCAACCACCTTTGTGTCCACTAAATTTTATCAATTTGTGTTCCTTGAGAGGGATGACATTTTCTTTCTTTGCTTTCTATTTCCTTACCAGCGAGTTAAGCAATGGCTATGGACAAACTTGATAGAGCCTCGACAGCGACAAGGCGAGTACAGACCATGAGGGTCATCGTCGAGGCAGATACGACAGCAATTGGTTGACGAGGAAGTCAATAGTGCTGTTGCATGGTGGTTGTTTGTCTGCAAGTTTTTGGCCATAGTGGGGCATGGTTCGTCCTCCCTGTTTGCTGTTGATGATGTTTCCTGATCTCCTGATGGTGGTGGTGGTGATGAAGCCAGGGTATCTTGAGCGGATGGCAAGGCACAGTTCAGTGTAGAACCACAGGAAACCTGCTGCTGCTGCTTGTTCACTGGTCGTAGTGTCATGTAGACAAAAACGAGAAGGAAAAAAAAAAGAATGGAAAGTGATTCTTTGTTCACCCACTCGGAGTGAATGAAGAGGCAGTGGTGGGATGGATGGTAGACTGGTCTGACAGATGGCAAGGAAGGAAAGAAGGAAGGAAGGAAGGAAGGAGGATGGAGAGAGTGGAATGGACAATGAAATGAAAAGACCGAGAAATAAAAAAAAAGAAGGATGAGTGGTATGACTTGCTTCTTCGTGGCACCATGAAAAGCAAGTCCCTGTATTTTCGCTCCTGTTCCCACTCACGCGCCTTCCATTGGTTCTGAACAAAAAGTCGGTGTGTGAGAGTGTGATGGCCAAGGGCGAGACAGTATCTCAAACAAATCAATTAGCACCGGGTGGGTGGTCGTGGGGTGGCCAAGCCGACTCGTTGACGCGTGCCTATCGAAAGAGCTGTCTTGGGAAAACGCGTTTTCCTCCTTGCCTCTCTCCTCTTTTGCTGCCCTAACTTTGTCCTTTTATATTTGCTTCACACTCATGATAGAGGAAGTGAGTAAGAGGGGGAGGAATGAAATAATAGTGTCACCCACTTTTTTTTTTTTTTTTAC
>JAAAIY010000008.1:85019-240117 GCA_016098105.1 Actinomortierella wolfii
TGACCTTGACTTGGTGCCTGCCCGCACAAGCCATCAAGAACACACTTTGACCGTCTTGTCTTGACTCACCTGTCGTCTACATTCCTCTTCTTTCCCTCTTTGCATTCCCTTCATTCATCTTCATCGCCTGCTATTTCTCATCCATAACAATGTCATCGCCTGTCACCTCGGAATCTCTGATCGACGCCTGCAAGACTCGCCTCCAGGCCACCCACGTTGTACGTTCTTTGGCTCTCTCTTTCCCTCCAACTCGTTCTACTTGCTCCCTTCCTTCAAAACCCACAGAAATCACTCACACTACATACTCTCCTTCTTGTATTCTTGTATCAAACTATGTTCAATAGGAATGCAACGACGTCTCTGGTGAGTAGTGCACAAAGGGTCCTTTCCCCCTAATAATGGCAGGAAGAGGCCATTTATCTGCAAGAGGCAGCCGTCGTTGCTCCATATGATACAGGAACAACAAGCTGCAAGCACTCTCCAGTATCTCATCCGTTTGCCCCATGTGAGATCAGGCTGCTTACACCCTTGAACTATTACAACTGGAATAGGCGGCTGCGGACAAAACTTTGAGATCAAGATTGTATCGCCCATCTTTGAGGGCAAGACAACTCTTCAGCGCCACCGTCTCGTCAATGAGGCCTTGAAGGAACAGATTGCTCAGGTCCATGCCTTCTCTCAGGTACAAACAATGCTGACGTTGCTCATCTGGACGATGTATAATGTATGACATATAGTGAAGGGTGAGAAAACAACATGTTGTTGACAAGCTTTTTCTTTAATGTCTTTACCTGGTACTGCTTAGAAATCGTACACACCTGCACAATGGGAGGCTCTCCAGCAGTAAAACAAAAGAAAATTGCAACATGAAAAAAAATTTACATCTGATAACCATAAACCCATAGAGAGTGTAACATATCTGTCAGTAAAAAAACAACCTCCCCTTTCTCTCCCCTCTCCACCCAATGTCTGTCAGACTATGTATTCTTTTTTCAAGAAAAAAAATAAAAGCATCATCCTTCACATTATGACCAGAAAAAGTGGACTTTGCTGTTCTTTTCAAACACATGTGGTTTACTTTCAAACATAGATCTGACCAGGACTATGCCATGCTTTTTTTCCCCCAAAGACTATGTCTCTCTCTGATGGATTCATTAGAGACCATAATCATCATCATCCGAATCATCGTATCTTCGGCGGTTATACTACATCAAGTATGAAGCATTAAATAACAGCATACGTTAGAGACTGTCTACATCAATCTTTCTCATCAAATCGTGAAAAAAAAACACCTGCTCAAATATCTTCTCTCAACATACCACAATCTTGGTCTTGGTCTCGGTCTGCTGGTTGACCTGCTCCAAGAGTTCAATGAGCTGGTCCTCGGTCACCTTGGATCTCATCTGACCACCTTGCGCCATGCGGAGCAACAGATCCTCAACCGCACGTGCTTTGTCGGCCTTGACCATGGCAATACGAGACACTATTTTGTTGTGTATGTGTATGTTGTTGCCGTTGTTTTTAAAACAGAAAGATGGAGTTGAATGTTATTCATCCTCAATGTATCGATCCAGTTCTTCCTTTGCAATTTAGATCCCTTTGACTTTCAAAACAAAAAAAAATAGTAATCCCGACGCCTCTTTTTTCCCAATTGTCTTACAGCGTTCACGAGCTTCGCCATCCAGAATTTGAATCAACTATAAAGGATAATGGAGAAAAAAAAACATAGATATAAGCAATTGTTCAAAGTACAAGATAAGTTACCAGAAGCATGCGTCAAACACATCTATCATCTGCCAATACAAAATCATGTGCCTAGATCAATATACCATGTTGCGGCGCATCTCTTCCATCTGGGCCTTCTTGCCCTCTTCGTCGCCCTTGGAGTTGCCACCACTATTGCCCTACAAGAACAATTGAATGTTTTGGAAAATTTTCATGTCAGCAACTAGCACACGTGTTGAAGATACGTATATATATATATCAATTTTGGTATGGTAGTGCGAGTTGTAATATTGAACAGTGATGCAAAAAAGTCAACCTACAGGAGCGCCACCACGTGCAGCAGCCTGGGCCTGGAGCTCGGCCATGCGGCTGGTTTAAAAAGACACCAAGAAAAAGAAAAAGTCAGAATGAGATGCACAAGAGAGCTTTCTGTTTTGTTGATGGCCATTGCTTGATGGATTTGGGTGTCGAGAGTGAGCGCCTCACCGAGCACGAATCTGTTGGAGTTCGTCGTCTTCCATGGTGAATTGTGGAGAGGAGAAGGGTGTGAGAAAGCTGTGGAAGAGAAAAGAATCAGGCTATGCTCGAGGCAAGTCACCCATGAGAGGCAAAGGGGGGGAACACACCTCAATCGTTGTGGCTGCACAAGAATTTTTTTTTTATTTCGTGGATAATTCGGTGATGAACAATGAACATTGTTTTTATATGTTATATGCACAGTGGATTGTTATTTTTTTCCCCTCTTCAAGCGCGCTTCTTAGCTGTCGCTCCTCCTCTCCTTGCTGCTGCTCCACTACCATTATTGCCGCCAGGCTGGACACCATAGTTGCGCTGGACATAAAAGTCCAAAAAGTCGGCCTTGTCCCGAACACCCAAACCAGTCTTGCGCAGACGCGAGATCTGGCCCATAAGGTTCTGAATCACTGATCCCAACGCATCCTCGTCCACCACTGATTCTACCACTCCTGCTGCAGCACCGACAGGCGTCGATGCCAGCCCGCTCAACGTCGAAAAGTGGCTGTTCGACGGTCTCTCCTCTGCTGCAAGTGACCGGACTGTCAACTGGTTGTAAAATTGCGCGCACGTGCGGAACATGTGGCCCAGTCGGTTCATACGGCTCAGGCCAACCGTAAACGTAGGGCAGAACTTTTGATATTCATACCTTTAGAAGAGAAACAAATGTTGAAATAAAAATAACATGGTTAGTCTGATATATATAAGTACATCATTTCTTGGTCAAAATTCATAAAAAGTTGGTAATATTACTTACTTGAATGTCAAGATGTTAATATCGGCATTTGTCTCAGGGACCTGGCACTTTTTGAAAAGCGGAACAAATTTCAGCAATGCTCGGTTGTTGGAAGTAGTGCCCTAATGTGTAGAAAAGAGTACATAATCAGTGCTTGGCCAAGAAAGGGGGACTTTGCACGAGCACGAGCACGAGCACAAGCACGCAATACCTACCTCGGCGAAAATGACAACGGGGCGTTTGGTCTTTTGATGATTGTCCTTGAAGAACTCGGCGAGTGGGTAGGTCTTTACACCCTCCGGAGGGGCAAGCTCGGGGTAGCTTCCAGAGAGCTCGATCGCCTTCCACATGGACACCTCGCGGACAGTCAGCGTGTCGGGATAGATCTGCGTGAAAACAGGATCATACCTGGATCGTTGGAATATCATGTGGTTGTCGTGGATTGGATCAGTCCGATATTCAATCCCCCATAATATGTATAAAATGAAGTATTTGAAAGCAAAAAAGTCGCCCATTTTTTTCTTATCCTACCGGAACGCGAGATAAAGGACGTCGATGTATGAAGTCCAGTTACTGACAATGACTTGTCCCCATGGTGTAACTTTTTTGCCCGCAGCCTTCTTGTTCGCCGAGGCGGTAGCCCCTGCACTCCGGCCACGTCGAAGCGTCACTGTCTCAGTCTTTATCCAGAAGAATCCAAAGAGAACTAGTAACAGCCGTCCAAAGATGGTTAAAAACAGTCGACGGTACGCTCTGCGAAGTGGTGGTAGCGGTGTCTATTGCAATAAAAAAAAACAAACAAGCAGACGGGTAAGGCAAACCGGCAGAGTTAGAAAAGAAAGCGAAACTATTAGGTTTTCTCTGCCGATATTGCAGTCTATCTCGACTCCTTACCAATAGAGTCCCAATGCCATCCACAAGAAGGAACATGACTAGTGAGACAACGCCGACAACTAATAACTTGGCGAGGCCGAGCACTGGCTTAATAACCATGGCAAGTGCGCTGATCACCGATTCCAGTGCAGATGTGCTCTGTCTCGCAGGCTAACAGACATCCAAGTAAAGAGTAAGAAAATAATCCATGGTCAGTGTTTTGCCGGAAAAGTGTCCTAGACTGTCCTTTTCTCCATTTCCCGAGCAACATTCATACCACTGGAGGCAAGAAGGGTTGGATGCCTGTTCCTGCATCCTAGATGAGTTTTGTGAGCATGATGAGAAAAAAAAAGACAATGTCAGAACTTGGTTTCTAGTCATTCTTTGCAGTTGACATTCTCTTTGCACATTTGTTCTTTCTTTTCCTTCATCGAGTCGACTAACCCTCCATCGTGAAAACTTTTCCATGTTCTCTGATTTGGATGTTGTTGGGCCGGTGTATGTGTATGTTGTTCCAAGTCCCAAAGTTGGTGAAAGAAAAAGAAGAAAAGCGGTACAGATCAAAGCTCACGCCAAGTATTATTTTACCTGTCTCAATTTTGGTGTATTTCCAACTCGCCAATCACCGCCACCGAAGTCAGCTAGGTCGACGAGATTTCAACCAACCAACGCGCTGAAGTCGCGTCAAGCTATGCCAGACTGTCGTGTAGCCACCACTCCTTTCGAAGCAGCTGTTGGAGCAGTGCTCATGAGACAGGGCTAAAAAGGAGACAAAGGGCATTTTCATTAACACCGGGAGGGGTAAAGTGCATTATTGCAACACATCTTGGGTTATTCTCCCTTGTACTTCTCTCTGCATCTTCCCCCCCCCTCCAACGACTGAACGACTGGTGACAAACCTCCAACGCATGCATACGAGGCGGAACCTGGACTAAGAAGAAGCAAGGTGCGGAGCACGAGCATACCACTCTTTTCCCCTCTTGCCAGCCCCTGCACTTTCTTTCTTTTAACCTTACTCGTCAACGAGATAACATGCCAGATTTTTTTTTGTTGTGGTGTCGTGTGTTTGACTGTGACCTGTGTGCCTGATCTCTCTTGCCTCCCTTTTTTTTTCTGGCCACCCCTTCTTGACACAACGCACTCAAAAACTCAAGGATGGTGTTATTGGAGGGTAGAGCCAGAAAAGGATACATACAATCCCATAGCTTCTTTCTTTTCCCCCCTCTTTTCTCTCCTCTCTTTCTCTCTTTCTTTCTTACACTTTTCTCTTTCCGCTCTTCATTCCACCCGTCCGTTCTCTATATTTCGTTTTCCTCTCTTCCTGTTTTCGCTCGCTACACAGCTGAAAACACGCCTTCACAGAACCTGTCAATATCATCCGGTTCTCAAAAGCCCAGACATCTTTACTACCCCCCTTCCCGAATTTGTCTCCACTCAGCATTCAACGACAACATACTTTAAAAATAAAGACGTGCGATGGCTTCTTCATCCAGTCGTTCACGCTGGCTGGATCCAACCAACCTGTTCAGCGGGTTTGGAAAGGTCTCCCATCGCCGTACAGCATCCAATAGCAACAACAGCACCATCTTACACGATCCTCAAGAGCAAGACTACTCTTCACCGACTGGCAGTGGCAATGGCAATAGCAACAACAGTAGTAATAGCCACATGCCCCTGTCATCCAGTATCCAACCAACATTATCTCCTCTTCCCAACTCGACCTCATCATCCACCACCACTCCAGCATTTGATAATACCACCCATCTTCACCACATTAGCAACAAGGATAATACCATCAGACCATCATTGTCGTCTGTAGGAGGCGGTACATTTGAAGCTTCTTCATCCGACAGTAGAGCAGCAGGAGAGAGCCACCGCCCATTAAGTACAAGCAGCAACGACGATCCTCGAACAACAGCAGTTTTGGCAACAACCTCTGCAGGAGTCCAAGGAGGCACGCTGACAGGACGGTCAGCAGCAGCGACAATACCAACAACAACAACAACAACAACAACAACAACATCAGCTGGAGCAGTAGCGACAGCCGACCCAGGAGAAGTAATAGAACGGGGGTCGTCTCGGTCGTCTTTAGCGTTGTCGCCCACTAGTTCTTCTGATCAGCAGCCCCTGACTCCACACCACGTTAGCGAGCAACAGCAAACAGAGGGTACACAGACAGCTGCTGCTGCTGGAGACCAACAACACCACCACCCACAACAACAACAAGAGCAACAACCATCCCGGCCGATATCGCCTTCGACAACCAAACGCCAGAGCCGATCCTCGACACGTAAACAGACCTTGCTGACCAAGGCATTGCTCAACTACCTGAAATTGTTTCGCATTGTCCAACCATTGGTGTCGCTGGGTACATTGGGCACCATGCTCCCTGTCCTGCTCTACTTTCGGACACAGACCATCTTTCCAGCCATCCAGGCTTCGTTGTATCTCTACACTGTGACACTGGCGTGTGCATCCTTCCTGTTTGCCGTGATTTATTTGGTCGATGTGCTCTACCGCAAGCCGCTCTTCTGGCCGTTCACCAACAAGCATTTCCGTCCATCGTCCAGGGCTCGTATCAGCGGCGACCTTATGATCTGTATGGCCTTTTGTGGCATGTGGTTCTTGGCTCTTGTCGGTCTCGTTATCGATGCCGCCATGGTGGATTGTCAAAAAATTGGTAGTCTCGATGTTGTCTTTATCATTGATAACCCCGAGTCCGGCTCCGGTCATTATCGCCAAGACATTGAGGGAATGAATCGTTTCCATCGTATCTGTCAGCTTGAAAAGGCTTCCATGGGTCTAGCTGTAATATGCTGGGCTTGTTGGATGGGAGTCTTGCTGTTGTTGCTCTATGGGTAAGTTGTATATTTTTTGGACAAGTTTGCTGTTTTGGTATAATGTTTTTTTATCAGGCAACAACTCGAGAACAACAAAAAAAGGGGGGTGGAAGGGGGAGGTGGGTTGGGGAAGGCACGAGGTCACACATAGTCTAAAAACCCGCGTTAAATATTCACCCCTAAAATATTTGTTTGGGTTTACGAACTTTACTAGACACTTTTGGAAGAGGCGACAAGTTATTGCCGAGAGACTACGACGAAGCCTTGGACGCCGCCACCGACATAATCACGGCGCTGCTGACCAACAGCACCATCAGGATAACCATCAACAACAACCATCACAGCAGCATTCTTCACCACACGACAGCTTGGATGACAGGGATGCAAGGCTCAAATCTGGATATGTCCACAGTCATTCATCTGCAACAAGGGCTCCGTTACCGGGCGAGGCAGCCACAGGTACAGGTGCTGGAGTGGGCGGTAGTGGCACCACCAGCACTAGTGGAGGCGGCCCTTACTATGATACCCAGAGGTCTTATGAGAGCGACCATTACGCATGCCAGAATCAAGATGGCGAAGTCGGACTCACTGGCATTATCTGTCACTATGATGGGGATAGTCTTCGTGACCGATCGTCATTGCGTACTGCCGCCTAAGTAGCGCCTCTATTCCCCATTATGCGTTTCTTCTCTTTTTAATTTTGTCATCCCAATCCATATTCTACACAGGGGAAAAAAATAGAAGATGCACCAAAGTTTTGTCCTATTTCGCAACACAACAACGTGCGATTTCACAACCAACGTTGAAAAATAAATGTAAAAGTGTTTATAAAAGTCGTTGTATCTTCATTCCAAAAGAGTAACGAATAGAGTGACTTATAATTTGGCTGCTCCAGTGTGGGCCAGGCCTGGGTAAGGCAGACCGAGAATATTAGCAATGACCTCAAAGCGGTCAGAACCAAAGATGAAGTGTTCTTCGTTGGTGTTGGCGTTCTTAACGAAAAATGTTGGTGCACCAAATCCACCCCTTTCCACACATTCGTTGGTGTTGTCGGTCAGTAGCTTCTTGATCTCAGGCTCCTGTGTTGCTGCCAAAAGCTGTTCGACCTTGGCGGTTGAGCCTCCAAAAACTGGCTTCAACACATCGATCAACGTTTGTTTATCACTGATATCCTGATCATGAGCCCAGTAAGCCTCCTAATTATTATCAGTGGATTTAACAGCGAGTTGAGTGAATGGTCGACACTTTCATTATGTGAGTAATCATCGAAGGAGACAGGTAGATAAAGAGAGGGGGAGTGTATGTGATAACTTACATAGATCTATTCGGCCGTTGAGTTGTTATAGATGATGGCGGAAAAAGAAACAGCCGATGATGGTCATCAGGAGCAGTAATGCGATGTGACACAAAAGCAACCGTGGAGAGCGTATGGTTTGGTGTGAGTATTTTTTGTTGGTATTGTTATTCGCGAACCGAAGACTGGCCAAACCATCAATCCTCTTTCAATCGTTTGTTTCGCCACAAATAAGAAAATTCGTATCCGAGTGAAAGGTACCTTTTGGATCGACTCTCCGAGCTTGGCAGGCTCATACCTTTGGATGACAAGCAGCACACGCTGAGGGAGGATGGTTGAGACGGGAAAGCGCGATGGGAATTTGTAAGGGACTTTTGTAGATCACAAAGGAAAAGGGAGAAGAAATGAGTGGTAGAGCTTCAGGTTAGTTGTTTTCTGTGAAGCAGTTTCTTTTTTTCGCGTTGAAACAGGCCATTCTACAGATCTTCATAGTTTCTCGTTCTTTTCTACCATAAAGAGAAAAATACTTACTATTGGCAATAGACGAGACTCGCGTAAGATCGCCGTGCTAGAAGATGGAAGCAAAATCATAAGTCTGTGAGAATTAAATCCCTAAACGAGAACCGAAGTGCTGCCCCCTTTGTGAGTTGTTCATGATTCCTTGTTGTTTATGACATACCATGTAAGAACCCTTGGCAGCCACGGTGGCAGGAGGCTTATTCTGGGATCCCTATTATCCCATAGCCAACAACGAAAAAAGACACGTACAGTAAGTAACCTAGCCTAGGTTGTTCTATGTGTGTAGAATGGAATACCCTTTTCTTCTCACAGAACTCACCGTCATCACGCCGTGCAGGAACATGGGTTTATACTCGACAGCGACATTAGACCAGACTTTGCGATAGCGCTGCAGGAGCACAAAGCCGATATAGCTGTAAGGGGAGACAACATCAAAAAACAGAGTAATGGATGACTTGGATGCCATTGTGACAAGAGCTAAATGGAATCAATGAGTATTTTTGCAAAAGAGAGAATGAATGAATATGTGAAGAACCGAGAATGCAAAAGAGATGGAGTGAGAGTTATGAAGGCACCTTTTTTCCCACTATCCCGAAAAAAGACAGCGATCGGTTCTCCACATGAAAATGAGCAACACGCGTACTCCACAAAGTTCAGAGATACCATATTGGGCAAAGCAACCTCACGACACTCAATCCTTTGTTGTTTGAATCTGATGGTGCCATTTTACGCCAGCAAAGACACCACCCTGTTTTCAGACCGAGGGCACTTTCCCTCCAGCCAGTCAGCTTCTGCGTCTTCTATATCGGTGGTGGACAGGATAGGCCAGCGGCGCGCATTGTTCCCCTGTGATAGAATGTATTTTAACTTTACCTACTCTTGCCTGCCCCTCCCCTCTCCCTGGAATATTTAAAACTTGGGTAAACCATTCTTCTGTCCCACTTGCCAGAAATCCCTTTCAGGGTCGATCCACCAAGCGCAATCGCCCTCAGTTGATTTGTATGGGTGTTTTGGAAGACGAACAGTTCGCTGGAGGTGCAAAATTAGAGCAGTCAGTTGCTTCGCCCTCTTCAACAGCTATCTAGGATTCATACACTGTCAAGTCTAAGTCATGCTGAACCTCACAATGCGGCTAGTTATCTAGAGTTCAATGCAGTAGCTATCCACAGCAGACTTGAGAAGTATTGTTTTTTTTGCATCAACGAAGAAAGAGAATTGTAGTCTACACGTAGGAAACAAACAAATTTTGTAGTGTTGCTGGTAGACATAGGCAGTACAAAGTATGCAGGCTCCAAAAGATTAACACTGCGCAGAATATGTGAACAAGGTTGTAAAGAATCATGTTTGCATGCAACGTGGAGATTGCTGATTTTGACAATGGAATCCAAAATGTTACCCTTTTTGTTGCCTTAAAATTATGCAATAGTACTCACCCGCAACCATCTATATCTCCTCCTCAACCGTGAAGCGTTCAAACGGCTACCCCCGCTCCAATGACTCTCCTCTCTGTCCCTTGCCTAATAATAACATAACATTCCACATCCTTGCCTATAGTTCCCCTTACCAAAGCTTCAGGGACAGCTCTCGTCTTCCTCCTTGATACGGAAACATTTTATGGGGAGCGATACAACTCCTTATACAGCATCTCGGATACTCATGGAGCCTGCAGGCCCATACCAGGACGAGATTGATGATGGGAAACCCATCTCAACCTGGGGATGGGAATTCTCTCGCTCACTCTTGCTACCTTGTTAGCTTTCAAGAGTTTGAACGCCGTTAGAGACACACACGACAAAAAGAAATGAAAACAATGTAGAGAGATAGATACATTTAATTCTGTGAATAACTATAAAGTGTGATCTTTGGTTTGAGAATGAGAAAAGACGGGGGTTTTCTTTATGGACCAGCATGGGTCGAGGCTGGCCCAATCGTGTATGTCTGACCAGGTTCAACTTTCCAGATGAGGAGCTCTCGCCCCATACCGGGTTTCTGGATGAAAGCAATGGCAGGCTTGTCGCGTTTCCACTCGTACGTCTTCATTGCAGGGACGTCAGTAAAGATCATGAGTTGGCCAACCTCGGGAGATATAAGCACTGAGATATTGTCAGTTGGGTATCCGTTCGTAATGTAGATTCGCCCAAGTGGCTCTTGAGCTCCAACAAACGAGAGAAAAACCGCAGTCGCAAAGTAGAAGCATGTAGATAACATGATGTCTGGAGAGTATTGTACAGCAATTTGTTAGCAAATATGTATGGAATGACAAGTAGCTATGCAATTAAACTCGAGGCGCATTGGAGTAACAATCCCATGCACAGTCTTTTGTTCTTCCTTGATGATCGACAAAAGCAACCTGTTGTACCTTGGTATAACTCTTCGTGTTATGAGGGCGGAAGATATGATTAGAGCAGAGAATAGGAAGGGCATCTTTCCGAGAAGCCATACTAGGTTATATAGTAGCAGCCGTATCGCCGATTTTGCGCACCCTTTGATACACACCATTCGCTCTGCACATCTCTCTTCATTGATATTTTAGCTGGCTTCTAATCCCTTGACAATAGGATGTGTCCCCATGAAACAACACCAACGTGCTCCAGACCTTTTTTGGGCAACACACATGTTTAATGGGTGGGCAGTTTTACTCATTCCACAGTTCTTCTCGTTACCTACTTGACGACTCTGGCATGTCTCCTACATACCGTTTTGGATATTTTACTTATTCACTGTTGGTTATGGGGTTGCTTGTTCTTGATACTGCGCCTCAGGTCTAGAGCTGCCAACTTTTTTTTTACTGAGGCAGAATATCCCTACACACGATCAATATATAATAAGAATGAATACATTATAGGTATGCGGGAAGGGCATCAAACAAGCCAATGACCTGTTAGTGGATTGGATCCACTCACCTACGACTTCTATGATATCAACCTCAAGCTTTTCTCCTTGAGACAGGAGCAGATTTACTTTGCGAGTCTTTTGCCAAGTTGTCACCCTTTTGCCTCCTTTTCTATTATTACCATCACACATTTCTTTTGTTGTATACACACCTATTCTCGGCCCCAACCATGTGTCTAAACTACGCTGAGAGTCAAGCATGGGTTCTACATGTGGTAATATGTAATAGTGCTAGCCTCACCAAGGTTGACCAGGATGGTCCCTTCGTTTTCACCAGGTTTGAATCACATGTATATCATGCACTATTATAATGTTCAGTTTCTCCATCATAGTTCGGACCATTACCCCCTTGGCATTGGCACCACTGATTCCGTTTTGTTAGCAACTCTAACACCGGGACCTTCGATTTGAGCCACGGTGCCCTGAGTATTGACATCACAGTATATTTGTTGAATTGCATTGATAAAGTGTATCAGGACTATGGTGAATTTCCATTAGTCCATCATGTTGTTGGAAAAGATTAATGTAACGGCTTCTCTGTAGGTAGTATGAGGTGTGGGGTTGCTAAGAACAATGCGTAGGTCTTGTAAGCTCTGTGCACCACAGACATGTTGCAGCGGATCTTGAGACATTAGCGCTCTCCTTGTCGCAGGTGCACAAAATGCATACAACTGACGACGGCAGACTTATTCTTCCGCTTGTTCCAATCGCGTCTTAGCCTTTATCCCAGGTGTAATGCAATTGAATGTCGACATAGGTATGATAAAAATGCGAGCATCAAGGTCTCTTCTGTTGGGCTTGAACCACGCCAATGACCTTGAGTCGCTCTTGCGCAGCTGCGGTTGTAGTAATGTGATGTCGGGGCCAAAATAGACAATTTGCAAGTTTCCTTCATGAACAGGCATGCGGACAGCTATTGGTGAGTGATTGTGCAAAGAATACCTCCAAATCTACAAGAGACATTCGCACATTGAGAGATATCTGGTATCGATGTATTCTTTGATTTCGTCAGCTGTCTGTTCTTCGGCAGCGGTAACTATGGTGGCGCGTTATGAGCCCTTATATACATATTTGAACACATACTTCATGGCTTTGATGTTGCTACAATTCTCTATGGACATGTGCGATGTATTTAGAGCATAGATAGAGGTTGTGAGGGAACACCCAGCGGTTGTCGATCCAGATTCTCTATTGCCTATGGTGGCCATACTCCTTTCTTTTACACCTTGCTGGGGCCTGAGAGGCGACGATGCTTTGGATATCCTATCGACTCGATCGTAGCCTCATTGGCAAAGTCTTTGTGATAGACTTTGGAGCGCATTCCATTGATAATGCATGGTCTGCTAGTGTTAACATCGCAAGACCCATGGATCAGCGTCATGGTGACAGTCTCGTATATGCGAGGAGAGAGATTCTGGTTGAGAAGCTCTGCAGAGACGATGGTGTCGAAATTGGCAGATGTTCGAGGCCTGTCGTTTCCATTCATATTAAAAGAATATGGGCATGTGGGAGGCCTCTTTTCGAACCCCCGCCCACCCATGTGAGGCTGATCACCTTACCCATTACGCCATTCTTGAGGATACCATCCAGAAGAGCATCAAGTTTCATTTGAGGACACGCACACACAAATCCGGACGATTGTTGGATATTTGGCCAGGGTTGAGGGTTTCCTTGATCTCTGACTACTGAAGGTTGCATGTATTGATGAAAATGTCAGGTCTTTCCAGCTTGTGTACTATAGACATTGAATCGTGATACAGCTCATTCATATGGAGGGGACTCCCGGTATAAGTGGAGGGGAAAAGGGTGCGTGGGCCAATATCGCCACCCCTGGCACCGGATGCCAAGCTGTCCACTCCGCCTTGGCATACTCCGAGAGGATATTCCTTTGATTTTTATGTAAATTGCGAAGGCTGTAGCTTTGAATCTTGGTGTACATGTCTACCACGTACTGATATGCGAGGTGACCAAACAACCAAAAGTAGGTGTGCATGTCAGTACGACATGGTGTCAGAGATAGGCCGTATCTGAAGTCGATAGGCATAATATTGCAAAACAGAGATATCCTGTAGTTTGAGTTGCGGCTCTCGCCAGGCATCATCATCCCCCAACACCATGTTCTTTGTCACGATCGTCTTCAGCTCTTCCATCAGCGTCTATTTCGGCTCCTCCGTCGCCTTCGTTTCGCGCACCATCCTGTTTGTTCGTCTTTCCATAGTGCTTCAATGTCCAACCATGCTCGTCCTTCAGATGCATCAGGACCTAGTGTAATGGGTCGTAGACTAAAGAGGTTTCAGCAATCGGATGAAGCTCTCCACTATAGCTTTCGACAATAATCACCCTATAGTCAGGTCTGCCATCGCCGTCGGCTGGAATGAGAACAGCAATCTCGTCGAACATCGGAAGATCGTATTCGCTCTGTGCCCCCGTTCTGCCGACACCCGATCCCTTGAGTACGATTTCCAGCAGATTGGTATCACGTCCTCTTTTGCGTTAAAGAACACTCTTAAATGATCGTGCAGATGAACTGATCTCAGAAATGACTGCCATGCCGTCTAGCGAACACATTTCTATCAGATTCTGTAAAAATGCTCGCATGACTACATACTTATTTGATCATGGGCGTTGTCAAGGATATACAGTGTGCTATAAAAGTTTATATTTCATACTGCTTTATCCTATAGTTTTGAAACTATTAAGATATTACATAGTTAGTCATTTGAAATGAAGACATTTCAAGCGCGGCACGAGTTCTGAGAGCTTATCACCGTATATTCACTAGCAGCATAAGCGAGATACCGACATCAGTCCCAATACTTTAGACGACACGTCTTCTGATAGTACCACTCAAACGCCTCGATATTATTCTGTTCGACGCGTCCATGGCGGAACATGTTTGCAAGGTTGAATGGTGCATCACTATGTCCTTGTTTAGAAGCCTTGAGGTACCACTTAACCGCCTCAACATCACTCTGTTCGACGCCTCGTCCTTTTTCATACATCCGTCCAAGTTTGTACTGCGCGTATCGATCTTTTTGTTCTGCTGCCTTGGTGAGCCACTTGATCGCCTCAACATCACTCTGTTGGACGCCTATTCCTTCTAGATATACCATCCCAAGTTCGTACTGAGCGTCTGCATCTCCTTGCTCTGCTGCCTCGGTATACCTTATGATATCCTCAACATCACTCAGTTTGAAGCTGTGTTCACCCTTGTATATACGTCCAAGTCTGTACAGTGCATCTTTGTTCCCCTGTTTTGCCGCCTTGGTGTACCACTTGATCGCCTCAACATCACTCTGTTCAACGCCTCGTCCCTTCTCATACTTCCATCCAAGCTGTTTCTGTGCGTATACATCCCCTTGGTCTGCTGCCTTGGTATACCACTTAACCGCTTCGATATCACTCTGCTTGAAACCTCGTCCTTCTTCATACATCCTCCCAAGGTTGCTCTGTGCGTATATATCCCCTTGTTCTGCTGCTTTGGTGTACCGCTCGACTGCCTCAACATCACTCTGTTCGAAGTCTTGACCTTCTTCGTACATCTGCACAAGGTTGTACTCTGTTCTTCCATACCCTCGCTCCACTGCCCTAGCGAACCACTTGGCAGCCTCAATATCACTCTGTTTGACGTTTCGTCTTTCTTCGAACATCCCATTTAGATTGTACAATAAGTCTAAAATATCTATATGCTCGGCTGCTTTGGTAAACCACTTGACCGCCTCAATATCACTCTGTTTGACGCTTCGTCCTTCTTCATACATCCGTCCAAGGTTGTACTGCGCGTATCGATTTTTTTGTTCTGCTGCCTTGGTGAGCCACTTGATCGCCTCAACATCACTCTGTTGGACGCCTATTCCTTCTAGATATACCATCCCAAGTTTGTACTGAGCGTCTGCATCTCCTTGCTCTGCTGCCTCGGTATACCTTATGATATCCTCAACATCACTCAGTTTGAAGCTGTATTCTCCCTTGTACATCCGTCCAAGTCTGTACAGTGCATCTTTGTTTCCCTGTTCTGCTGCCTTGGTGTACCACTTGGCCGCCTCAACATCACTCTGTTCGACACCTCGTCCCTTCTCATACTTCCATCCAAGCTGTATCTGTGCGTATACATTCCCTATTTCTGCTGCCTTGGTATACCACTTAACCGCTTCGATATCACTCTGCTTGACACCTCTTCCTTCTTCGTACATCCACCCAAGGATTCTCTGTGCATATGCGTCTCCTTCCTCTGCTGCCTTGGTGTACCGTTTGACTGCCTCAACATCATTCCGTCCGAAACCTCGTCCTTCATCGTACAACAGCTCATGGCGGTACTCTGCTCTTCCAAGCCCTCCGTATGCTACCATGGTGTACCACCTGACCGCTTCGATATCACTCTGTTCGACGCCCCGTCCTTCTTTGTACATCCGCCAAAGGCTGTTCTCTGCGTATACATTCTCTTGTTCTGCTGCCTTGGTGTACCACTTGGCCGCTTCAATATCACTCTGCGTGACGCCTCGTCCTTCTTCGTACATCCGCCCAAGGCTGTACTGCGCGTATGCATTCCCCTTTTCTGCTGCCTTGGTGTACCACTTGACCGCTTCGACATCACTCTGTTCGACGCCTCGTCCCTTTTCATACTTCCATGCAAGCTGTTTCTGTGCGTCTGCATCCCCTTGCTCTGCTGCCTTGACGTACCACTTGACTGCCTCAATATCACTCTGTTCAACGCCTCGTCCATGGTCATACTTCCATCCAAGCAGTTTCTGTGCGTCTGCATCCCCTTGTTCTGCTGCATTGGTGTACCGCTTGACCGCGTCAACATCACTCTGTTCAACGCCTCGTCCTTCATCGTACATCAATCCAAGGTTGTATTGTGCTCTTCCATGCCCTTGTTCTACTGCCTTGGTGAACCACTTTATCGCACCAATATCGCTCTGTTGGACGCCTAGTCCTTCTAAGTACATCATCCCAAGGTAGTTCTGTGCGGCCGCATGTCCTTGTTCTGCTGCATTGGTGAACCACTTGACCGCCTCATCATCACTCTGTTCAACGCCTTGTCCATCTTGGTACATCACCCCAAGGTTGTACTGTGCGTCTACATTCCCATGTTCAGCAGCCATGGTATACCACTTGACTGCCTCGATGTCATCCTGATCGACTCCACGGCCAAGTGAATACCATGTTCCGATCTTGACCTGTGCGTCACTCTGTCCTTGCTCTGCTGCCATACGGTACCATCTGGCGGCCACAACATAGTCTTGCTGCACGCCACGGCCCTCTTCATACATCCAACCCAGTTTGACTTGAGCTTTGACAACACCATGGACAGCTGCTTTGCGGTACCATGTTACAGACTCAACATCACTCGCATCTACGTCATGACCATTCTCATATATCTCTCCGAGTATGAGCTGTGCCGTGGCGTTCCTTTGCTCTGCCGCCTTGCGATACCACCATGCCGAGTTACCAACGTTCTTTTCGACCACCTCCCCGCCATGATGATAGATCCATCCGAGAAAGAGCTGTGCGTCTCCGTTGCCTTGTTGAGCCTTCTCACAAAAGTACTTCACAACATCATCGTTCGTCTGTGGTAAACGTTCAGAGGCAGTAGCAATGCTTTGATGGCTAACGGCGGTCATCTCACGCTTCTTACCGACATGAGCGATCTGGGTGTTGAGGGTGCGCGAAATAGAGATAGAATCGTCATCATTGTCTACTTCTTCTTGCTGGTCGCACATCAAGACTACTTCGCTTGCATCTGGTCGCTGATTGGGATCATGGTGCCAGCAACGCTCAATCCACTCGCGATACTCTTTTGGTGTTCCGTCAGGTATCGTCTCACGATAACCGCTTTTGACATGATGGATGATCAGCCCTCCATTGTCCTGGTCCCTATAGGGCCGCGTACAGTTCGCCGCCATCTCCCACATGACAACACCGAGTGCATAGACGTCTGTCTTTGTGGAGTATGGAGGCTTGTCAGTATCAAAGAGCTCTGGTGCAATCCACCCCAGTGTCCCAGCGATCCTTCCTCCTGCAGATAACATGGATAAGCTCTTGCTCACAGTGGATCGAATTTGGGCAAGCCCAAAGTCAGCCAACTTGGCCTCCATGTTCCTTGTCAGGAGCACATTGGCGCTCTTGAGGTCACGATGCAGAACACCCTCTTGATGGATGAACTCGAGTCCTCGAGCAATCTCGTGAGCAAGTCGTGTCTTGGTCGACCAATCCAGTGAGCCTTTGCTGATAGCCTTGGTGAGTGTACCTTTCTCGGCAAGCTCCATGATGATGCATATGTGGTCATCTTGTTTGTGTGTCCTGTAGAACTGGATAATGTTGCGGTGACGGAGCTTCTGTAAGATCTCGATCTCCTTTTGGATTTCCTTTTCGTGGTAATCAGATTGGGCGCTGAAGAACGTCTTGGCAGCGCATGGCTGGCATCCCCAGCGAGCTTCATAGACATGTCCAAAGGCACCCGAGCCGAGTCGGCTTCCTAGAACCAAGAAGGATTGTTTCGGTTGCTAAAAGAAAATCCATAAACGTGGGTAAGAGTCTAATTCAGTGTGCTCGACACAAATGAAGAAAAATATTACGCCAGGTTTATATGTACCATGAAGTGGAAGTCTTACGAGCACTTGTGAATAGATAGAACGTAGGAAAGACCGAAGAGAATGATACAATGATGAGTCGTGATGGTTATGAAAGAGAGGTTGAGTGGGGAGATACAAAGATGAAGAAAAGAGGATGAGGTAAAGAGAGAAGAAATAACAAGACTGTTCCAATTCTTTGAAGCGAAGATTTACCAGGAGCTTCGTTCCGAGGAGAAATTGGGGACTCTGCCTAGCATTGTGCCCATGAGAAAAAATTTCATGATGTGGGATTCTGATGCATGAGTAACTTGTGCAATACTGTTTTTACTTGTGTCCTTCCCCCATCTCTCCTTCGACACTACACACACCAACACCCATGATCACGTCCCATTCACACTGCAGACTTGATGTTTGGATCCCCAATAACATTCGTAGATTAGATCCACTCACTTACGACTTTTGTGAAAACAACGTCAAGCTATCCTTTCTGAGACGTAGTAGATGTACCTTGGAAATCATATGCTCAATTCTCACCTTTTGGCCTCCTTTCATGTTACTACCCTCGCCCTCTTTTTCTACTTGAATCTACACATATTCTCAGCCTCTGCAAGGTACTTGGGAGTCAAACTTGAGTTATTCGCGTGGCGTCATGTAACAGTGCAAATCTAATCAAAGTTGACCAGGTTGGTGCCTTCATTTTCACCAACCAATCAACAGAGCAAACCAGTTTGTCACCAAATTTTTAATTTTATGCAAAATTTCGTGTTGTTAAAATAGGAAGAGCAGAGATACACGCTTGGTTTTAAGAGAGAACGCACCCGAGAATACGATGGCAAAGGCAATTTCCTACGTTTCACCAATTGACTACATTCCGTATCTCGTCCAATTGTCCTAAAAAACACGAAAGAGGGGCTGACAGTTACTAACCCATTCAGTCGCCGAACCCAATTGAAGCTTAAAAGTATGTCATCTAGCTCTCATTTTTAATTTTTTTTCAGTCCCTAGTCTTTCAGGGAAATTTCAATTTTACAATAACCAATGCACGCTCCCAAGGTGACTCGAGTGGCATCGTGTCAAAACCCTTGAAGTGCTGGGAGCCAAATATTTGTGTTTAACGACATGTACGGGCGATTGACCTTGGTCGATATACACACAAAAAGAGCAAGAAGAAAGCGCTTTCGAAAAAAATTGTCCATACTTGGTCGCTTAATAGCTTCTTGATGCCCTATCCGTCATAGATGGCAAAGATCAGAACAATTACATAAACAAATCAACTTGGTACAAAGAGGGTTGATGGTTCGAGCATGGAGATTCTATCTAACATTTCAGTGCAGGAGGCTAAACCTTGTTTTTCTTGGCTACTGCAATGCCGTGCTCCATTTTCCCTGATTGTAGTACTCGAGTGGACGGAATAGACAGGAGGCCTAGCCCATACACTGGCGTATCATAGGTTAGAGCTTCTAGCTGAAAAAAATATGATGCGACACCTGTTGAGCGTACGTTACAGCGCAGTCAAAATGTTCTTCGATGTTCCAAAGCCATACTTTTTTTTGTTGAACACAGAATAGAGTTGGCAATGTGTTCGAGATATCATTCGTAGACACTCATGATATTGAAGACAAGTAAACAAGGGATGATGATGCAAGAGGCAAAGATAGAGAGAGCTTGGGTAAAGGAGAGAGCTTCCCTTCCAGTTTCTGTCTCAAAGGTGAGAGGGGAGAACACGTCGGAGTCAACTTCCGTGAGACGGAGGGGGTGGTGATAGGGATGGCGTGGCGCGTTCTCCCCGCGAAAAAATTATAAAAGGCCAAGAAATTCCCACTCATCATTTCCCCCAACACATTCTGTCCTTTGTACAAAAAAATATAAAAAGGCCGCCTCCTCCCCTCCTTCTTGAATATACCATGCTCGCTACGACGGTCAATACACAACGCCCGCTGCCAGTCCTGGAGGACTATGAGATTTCACCTCTCTACGGCTTCACTCCCCACGAACTCCCGCTCGAGCGGCTCCCTCAAGCCTACTACCAGCCCTGGGAGGACATTGCCGATAATCTCATCGACCTTACCCAGTCCAAGAGGCTGCGGGACAAAGTCCACGAGGTATTTGCATGAGCCAGCCATCGATTTTTTCCCGTACCCCCCCTTTTTCACTACTCTTCCCTCCCTCTCCTTCCTTTTGTTTCATTCACAACGTTTTTTACTTATTACGGACCATTCATCCATTCGTATTGTGGATTCCTTAGCTTCCCCTGTTGAACATTGACAAACTCGAGACCGTCCGCGAGAAGCGCCGTGCATACCAATTGCTGGGCTTTATCTCTCATTCGTATCTCTGGGGTGACAAGGACAAGCCAACCCCTCAATCGCTCCCGGCCGCGTTGGCTGTGCCGTGGACAAAAGTTGCCGAGGAGCTGGACATCCCTCCGATCCTGACCTATGCAGCCACCGATGTTTGGAACTGGACACTCAAGGACAAGCAAGGTCCTTATGAGCTAGAGTATGTTTCAGCCGTGGGTGAAAGTGAGCGGCGTGAGTGCAGCGAATTCTTTTGTTTACACCTCATACTACGGCTCTCCTGTGCCCTCCTGCCCTGTCAATCTGCTAACACAACAATCTCGAAACACAAAACTATTTAACTACTAGCAACTTGACGACACTGTTTACCATGACAGGCACGCCAGACGAGACCTGGTTCTTCATGGTCGCAACAGCTGTCGAGATGGCTGGTGGAGCCGCTCTGCAGCCACTGTTGGATGCTGTCCAGGCGGCACGTGACAACGACCCCGCAACTGTCCACCGCCAAATGGCTGTTGCGTTGACTCATTTACAAAAAGTGGCCAGCCTGCTGAGCCGCATGTTTGAGCGCTGTGACCCAGCCATCTTTTATTGGCAGATCCGTCCCTTCATCCAGGGAACAGAACCCAACGCAGACTTGGGCTTACCGAATGGCTTACTCTTTGAGGGCGTTTTACCCGATGGCTCGGGCGAAGTCAAGAAGCTTATGGGTACCACAGCAGGCCAGAGCTCCCTGTTCCCAGCCCTAGACATCTTTTATGGTATCGAGCATGATCCGACTCCGTCGTCCGATTCTCCTTCTTCCTCCACACAGCCATCATCATCATCAAACCCGTTGGTGGCACGAAAGAACCGAAACGCAATGCTCTACAAGATGAAGCAGTACATGCCCGGCCCGCACCGCGCCTTCCTTGACCACCTAGCCGAGGTGGCCAATCTGCGTGAGTTTGTCCATCAACATGCCGATAGCCACCCAGACCTCGTACAGCTCTATAATACCTCAGTTGCCCAGATCCAAGATTTCCGTTCTGTACACATCCGTGTCGCAACCCGCTATATCATCATGCAGGCCAAACGTGGGCCTCCTCCTTCCTTGGCTGCAAAGGCAAATGGCAACGCCGATACAAACGGCCACGCTAACGCCAACGGAAAGCCCGTCTCGAACCAGCCTTCGCCTGCTCAGGAAAAGAAGCAAGACGATGAAGCTATTGCTGCAAAAGAGGGCGCAGGTGTCAAGGGCACTGGTGGTACCGATCTAGTCGTGTTCCTGCGCGGATTGCGAGACGAGACTGCTGCAAGCAAGCTTGATTAGAATCTCTTCCCTCTCCCCACCCATCCCTCAAAAAAATTAACTTTAGACCTCTACAATTTTTTCTCAATATAAAGAAGCATACAAATGATACACTTTTGAACCTGTCATTTTTCTTTATAGTTGCATTTACTTTTTGGATACGAGAGTAGCAGGTGAAAAAGAAAGAAGTATCACAGGGGCAAGTTTGCATATACAAAACCTTTTTTTAGGCAACATATTTGTACAGGGCCTGGTTCTGGCTGTCGCGTTCCAGGTAGTCGCGATCAATCAAACTCTCGATACGCTTCTTTAGATCCGAAGCCTATAAAAAACGTTTAGTCATATCCCACCAGAAATGAAGGATAGAACGAGTTTGTTAGATAAACCTTCAAAAGAATAACACCATGGGGTTATAAACATAATATCACATTTGTTCATGGTCATACCTTGATAGGGAACTTGAGCTGCTCGTACAAGGCACTGACGAGATTTGTGTGCAAGAGCTGCTTGCGAGTCTTCATGATGCGCACAATTGCTGCGTCGACCTGGAACTGACGATCCTGGAAGATGCGTTCGTTTGTCGCCGTGTTTTCTTCTGGTGTCTCCTTCAACTGGATCGAGTTGATCTTGATTCGCGTCAACGCTGCCGTGAATCCGCTGTTGAACGAAAACTCATCCGTGTCGTTCACCTCTTTGCCCTTGGGGTGCTTGACTAGCACACGGTACTTGCCACTCGCCAGCGACAGTAGCGTCCGTTTCAGTTCTCTCTCCTCTGTGTGATTAAAAGTTCATATTATTATGCAACATGGATATTAGTTATGACGAAGAGACAGACGCGTGAGAAAATAAAAAAGTGCGAGAACAAAAAAGACAAAAAAAACTTACCGATATTTGACTGTTGCTGAATGTCCTTGTAGGAGAGATGAGCATCGCCAATGTCGTTGAACAAAAGGAGAACAATTCCCTGGAACAAGCTGAGCTGCAGCTCTTTGGTGCCGGAATTAAAGTGCGCTCTGATGACACAGTGACCCAGGGAGTTTTGCCACATCAATCGCTTGCCCTTGTGCTTTGACAGATAAAACTCTTTAAATACTTCTTGTGCTTGTGAAATCTAGTACGCGATATCACCAAAAGGACAATAAAATAACAATAAGGGGTTAGTTACATTGACCGATATGACTACCCACTGAGAGTCATGATCATATATGTATTGTCTGGCGTACCTTTGCTGGGATGTTGGCTTCCGCTGGGGGATATGTTGGCCAGTGGCCCTGTGTTAATACATTCACCGACAAGTCAATATCCTGGATCTTGCTATATAGTTTACTGGCCTATATTTACCAACAGGGGAAAAAAAGCGATGTGAGAAAGCTGTTGCAAAAAAAAATCACATACACAATGTTCTGCTCAACTACTCCATTTCCGTTCTCCTGTCGTCCGATGTGGTACTACATACCTTAAAGTTAATCATGATATCCTTAGAGATATCCATGTCCTTAAACATGCCTTCCAACTTTGTTGTAAAGCCAGCTCCGCACTCTATTTTTTGGATGAAAGTTGCAGCATGACAAACCCCAGAATGACTCTTTAGAATCCACTTTTTGGCAAACTATACGAGAGTTTAGTTCCTTCAGCTAAAGTGAGACATGATGAAATGTAAAGGGAATCATACCTGCTTTCAATTTGCTGAGCATGCTCTTCTCCGCATCGAAGGAGGCACTCTTGTTGAGCAAGAGACGTTTTGCAAGGTCACGCTTGTAGAATGCCTCAAATACATCCTTGCCTTGGATATATCGGAACAATGTCAGTACACGATCCAATGTTACTTCCAGATCAGCATCGGATAAATCCTACAAAAGAGTAAACAAAGTATAGCACGGGCGATGAGTACACGCAAGCCAGAAAAAAATTCAATGTCTGCGCAGTGAACAGAACAGCGCTATTGCGACAGAGCGCAGAAAGAATGAAGAGAATATAAGAAGAATAAACCATCACTCTCCATTCCACAGCTCTGATTGAGGAGTGGGCTTCTGTGAAAGGGCAGGGGTTGGGTTACCTTCTTGGTATTGCGCAGCCGCATATCCAGGTACTTGGCCACTAATTCAGCTGGCTTGTTCTGACGGGTGTTGATGAACGCCTCGAAACACTCCTTGAGAACATTGAGGAACATCTCTGACTGGTGGAAACATTTGGCGACAACTTCATCCATCTTTTGCTTAAACGTCAACATGCTTTCAACCATTTGATCGTCTTTCGATGGATCCATGACAATATCCTTGCCCGTTTTCTATACCCACAAATGATGAGAGCAAACAAAAGGAGAAAAATGTGAGAAAAATATCTTGCATCATTTCATAAATCACCCCATTTTCTTGAATGACTCTTTTCAACAGCACATACCTTGACATAGTTGCCGAAATGTAGACTGAGTTTCTCCAAGGCAGACACACGGCCAGCCAAGTCATAGAGGAGACCAATGCTTGGTAAATCGTGAGCTTGCATGAGTCCTTCAAACCCTGTCTGGAGGAGCATATCGATCCATCGCTCAAGCAATTCGCCCTCGACGGCCAAGATGAGGCCCTTCCTGGTCGACTTGTCAAAGTATCCTTCACAACGTGTTGATTCTTCTGTCAGACGGCGATGAACATGGCGCAGATACTCGGGCAGCTTGAGCGAATGCACTAGCCGCTCGCCTTCGGCATGGTAGTAAAGCTGCGAGGCCTGCAAGAAGGGTGTTTCAAAGACCTGGCTATACATATGAATGTCTGTCAGCATCCGCAATAGCGATGTCAGCAGCGACAGTGGGATTGTTTCGCCATTACGCTCACGTTCGATGAGGGCCAAAAGACCGTCGAGGACTTTGCGCCGGATCTCCATGGCATGCATGACGTTCTTGCGCCACTGATCGAGGCCCATCTCCCACAGACTCGAGACCCCTAACGTCTGCAGCGCAAAGGTACGGTCGAGGTAGAGAAAGATACTGCGGATCATGATCATCTGTTGACAATGCTGTGTCCATGCTGTGTTGACTGCCTCCAAGAAGATATCGCGTTCGGATGTGTTTGCCAGCAGACCTTCCGCGACTTGCTTCACATGCCGCTCACATTCATCAGACAACTTCTTGTAAAGCGAATCACCAAGCTTTTGGTGGCATAGGTTCTCACATGTCTTGTACAGTTCCTCTAGTGACGAGGACACTGGACGCGACTCTTGGATGGCACGCACAGCCTGCTGCAGCACCTTCCACGTCTCTTGCTCATAATCCTGGGACAATTGAGGTGTTACTGAAAGCGGCGATAGAGAGCCAAAAGGAAAAAAGATGAGTGACTGTCATTCCCATTCACCATTGCCTGGATGCCATGCGCACTCCATAGCAACAAAAAACAGCGCGTTTGTCCAGTTGAGATGTCTGAAAGTAAAGCCGAAAAAAAACGAACAAAGAAAGAGGTCTGGCGCGCATTACCTGTAAAGTTCTTGATTGTGAGCTTCTTGACGGGCTGTTTACCCTGGACACCTGTCCGTCGGACGACAGGTGCAGATCTAGTGCCGTTGAAGCCGTTGCCGGTACGGCCTAGGCCACCGAGTGGAGAGGCAGAGGAAGACGAGGCGCTGTTCATGGTATTGTCGTCGTTGGGAGAAGGTGAGAGCGAAGAGAGAATCTTTTTGGGGTTGATGGGGGTTGGGGGTAATGTGCACCTGCGCTTGGTGAGTTCAATTTCGCGTGCTCGTGCAAATGAATGTTCTAGTGAGTTGGCAGGGAGAAGTTTTAAAGGGAGCTTATCTCCAGCAGAAGCAGAAGACGACGAGGTGGGATGCGCTGACGAGGTAGAAAGTGACGGCGACGGCGTAGGCGACGACTTTTTCCGTTTCCTGTTCAGCTCAGCTGTCAAGGTTGTGAAGGACGAAGGAAAAATGAAAGTGCGAGTGAGTGAGTGAGTGAGTGAGTGAGTGACAGTAAGAAAAGAATTAAGGGCGCGTGGGATACGATGTCTTGGTGTTCGTAATAAGAGGTCGCAATATCGGTGCAGAGTAGGCAGTAGAGTGAAGTAGGGGAAGGAGAAAGAGAGGAGTAGACGAGGATTTGACAAGAAGGAAGGAAAAAGAAGACAAAGCCTCCTTCCCCTCCCACTTATCCATGGCGGATGTTGACTTGATGGGGGTCCGGTGTCTGGCTGGCTGGTTGAAATGCTGGCCGCATGGTTGGTTGGCTTCTTCCTTGAGCTGAACTCGTGTCCTCCAGCAATCCTCTACTGCATCGCTATACATATCCTCACCACTCAACAGAGTTCATGAAACGGGGCTATCCAATCCACCATGCCCCACACTAAAACGATGTAGCATCCAATATCCCATATCGCTTCACTCTCCACCTGGGGCCACTAAAGTAGCCAATATTTACGCGAGTGGCACGCTGACGCAAACATATGGAGGTTCGCTTTGTTGTTTAATAGCTTGCCATGAGCGCCAATGCTGCTGGTACTGTTACTCATACACATGAGGGATCTGGTTAGCAGCAAACCATGCTCCAACAATTACCTGGTGAACGACTCATGAGCAACGATTGGTGGCTAAAGTGAATGAGGAACAAAATGTAGGTGATGCATGGACACCCCCCTCCTCCACCTTCGTCGTCCAGTCACTAATTCAACGACATACACCATTTTCGGCAATGAGAGATGGGACTGTCATTTTTTAATTCTTTTCAGTCTCTCTGTCTGTCTGTGTATCTGTTTGACTATCAGTTTCTGGCTCTCCTGTAGTTTGTATTCACGCTAGAGCTCAATCAACGGGGCCTCCTCTACCTTGGGCTGTGGAGGAGCTGCTGCATATACTGGCTGCTGCTGCTGCTGTTGGGGTACAGGTTGCTGGAACTGAGATGGAGGTTGCTGTTGGTCAAACGAAGGGGCATAACCCACCCCATAAGGCGCAGGCTGGCTGCTATTGGCCACAGGTCCCGTGAGCTGTGGTTGGACTTGCAGAGGTGCCTGTGATGCCGGAGGTACCTGCACAGTATTCACGTCCACCACTCCCGATGGAGGCATCGCTGCTGTCACGCCTGCACCAGATGTCGGAGGGTAAAATGGCTGTGAATTCACAATGCTCGAAGGCTGCTGGGATGGGAATGGCTGTTGTTGTTGCTGCTGCTGCTGTTGGAAACCACCGCCGCCACCAGGAGGACCCTGGGAGATATCATTTCCAACTCCTGTAGGTGCAGTCGGTGCCGACACTACATATGGTGCCGATGCATAGGGCTGTGCCACCTGTGGTCCTGTCGTCTGTTGCTGCAGTGGCTGCTGTGGTGGGTATCCTTGAGATTGCAACGCCGGTGGTGCCTGTGGCTGGTACGGTTGGTAAGCGCTTTGTTGAACAGGGGGTTGCTGCTGCTGTGGGTAAGGTGCTGTATTCGACATTACAGGTGTCATCGTAGGCACATATTGCGAGTACCGCGAGTCAGTGGGCTGTCCGACCCGTGGATACACATGACCCGTCTGAGGGGTTTGCGGAGGCGATGTCGTACCGTAACCCTGTGGTACACTTGGTCCTGGAGGCATGTATGCGCTCGAGTTCACCCGACGTTGATACGTGTTGTTCAGGCGCTCTTGAAGAAGATGGTCATACATTTTGACAGCCTGATCAATCTTTTCGTTGCAAGCAATAAACTCCTCTATTTCAGTTAAGAATAGAAAGAAAAGTTCGTGAGTTTGCAATGTCCAATTAGTGATTAGTAGGATAGCTCCTGTCGAAAGATCTGCATTCCAGTCTTACGTTGCTTCTTCGAGGCATCCTCAAGACTCAGGGCCACTTTCATTTGCAACTTGGAAATCTGTTCGTACAGTGATTGCAACTCGCGGTTGCCCGTCACGTCGCCCTGTGTCATCTGGATACGATCTACAAGCTGCGCAAACATCTCAATGTTGGACTTTTCAGTCTCTGTCAGCTCGTTGGCAGACACAGCAACCTATGTAGCATAATCACCATAGATAGAAAGGAAAGTCAGTATATCACTCTATGAACGAACAGTACGAGATATAAAGGAAAAAAAACAAGATCCTTACCACAGGTTTTTTGGTAAAGGAGTAGGATGAATAAGACGAGTACGATGACTGCCTCTGGCTTGAACGGAGGCCATTCGACTGAGCCTTTTGAGCCTCTGCTTCCCTAAGAGAAGCTTCAATGGCAGCCAACAACTCGGCGTCTTCTTCGTCGTCTTGAGCTGCAGAAGCTGAAGTAGACTTTGCGGTCGACTCTGGCTCAGAGCGCTTAGTGGATGATGGGGCGACGTATCCTGGCTGTGAGTTTGCAATCTTGAGAGATTCCTCAATCGCACGTCGAAGGTCCTCGTCTTCATCGTCGTTGTTAGGAGGAGGAGGAGATTTGTTGGATGACTTGTTGGCACTGGTGCTGCTGGGTGTAGAAAGAGTTTTCGAACTGCTGTGAGCGTTAGGGCTTGACACCACCACTGGCGCTCCAGAGAGTCCATGGCTTTCCAACGCCAATTGGCTCTTGTTGCCCAGCCTCCGCTTCATGTAACAACCATCGCACACACGAACGTCCTGGTTGATGCCAATGTTGGGAAGCGGCATAGTCTTGCTGGAACACTGACCGCAGAATGTTGATCCACAAGCACGACAGTGGTGCTTACGGTTTGTCAGAGTGAAGGCGGTACGACAACGTGTGCACACATCAGAGTCTGTCCAATCTGGTGGCTATAGTCAGAGAAGGATGGGGGGGGGAAGATATTAGACTACTAGAAATACGGCAATACAAATGGTCAAGCGCTTGGAGTCATATGGAGCGAACACGTACCGCCTCTGATTCGACCAAAGCTGCGCCAACGTTATCGCTTGGGGGGAACTGGAAGCCCTCATGCTGCAAAATCATGTAAGTATCTACAACGTAACCCAGACTCTGCTTGCCTCGGAAGAGTTGGCCCCATGTCTGAATAAGACTTAGGATTTTGTTCTTGACTTCATAGTTGACTCCAGACTGAGATGAATCAAATAAAGGATAGAATCAGCCACGTCATGCTCGAATGTTAGCAAAGTGTGTGCTTCTTGGCATAGTGTGTGCAGCATAGTATGTGGAAGCATTCTCAGCATCGTCGCCATTTCTATTCCCGCCAAAGCTCCCATACCGGTGACTTGAGAATAGAAACCAGGTTGTCGATAAAGTCGTGAGACGCAATCTCGACAAGGAAATGGTGACCACCATTCTTGACGCAAACGTCTGTGAGCTATATGTTACGAGAAAAAAAATAGAAAGGACCAACCAAGTCATTTATGTGGTTAGCTCCCGTATGAATACTATCCTTTTACCAAGGTCATCGTCCCAAATTGTTGCAAACTGTCGTACATTCAACGCAAGAAGTTGCACATTAGGATTGTTGTGTCCAATGCGACGCTTCAAAGCCCTGCATGCATCTTTGGGAGTCACTTGCTTGGAACGAATTTGGTCACAGATTTCCAGGTTAAGCGCCAGGTCCTCCGAGCCTGCAGGCAAGTTCTCTGATGTGGCCTTGTCTGAGTCATTGGGTGAGAAACATGGTGTTGAGTTGAGGTTAGTAGGACGAAGCCAGCCAACATTCTGAGTAGAAGCACACGCGCCTTGGCATGTACCATGAAATAATGCCAAGAAAAAAACATAAACTAGGGCTTACTTGCACTCACATACCAACAAGGTCGTCAATTGGTGATGTTCCCCAAAGCCAGCTCGACATTGACATAATTATTCCTTTCTGGAAATGATGGTGAAGGGAGGGGGGGACAACAAGTGGGGAGTAGGGGTAAGTGGTAGCTTTGAGGGGAAAAAAAAAGTAAAGTCGAACAAGAAATTTGGAAAGGAAAATAGGAAAGGGGGGGGGAATAGGAAGAAGAGAAAGTGACGTACAAAACGCCATTCAAGGTTTTTCATCCTTCGTCATCGTCTATCAGGATGGCCTGACCGGCGCTACGTCCGAGTTGGATCTCGTACATGCACCTGTCCCTGTCCTTGAGAACCAGTGTCCTATCCGCCAGCAACTCGTCGATGCAGTTGAGCAGCACATGCATTACTCGGCGGTTCTGATCGCGCAGCGACGTTGGCCAAAAACGACCATCCTACGAGCGTTGCCACCAAAATGAGAGGTCACATAGGCTTTTGCTGAGTAAGAGAAATAAAAAAAGACGGGATGAAGGCACAACAATAGCAACGAGGGTGAAGGAGGGCCATCTTACTTTCGATCGAGCAACTGCTGTCGCCAGCCTCTTGTGTTCAGGCACACTGGCCAGGTCAAAGTAGGAAAAAGTTTGCTGCTTGGTCGAATTCGACCATATTCTCAGCCATGTCACTAATTGAGCTTTGAGATCCTGCAGTGTTACCTTCACGGGTACATCTTGCGCCAACGAAGATCGCTCTACCGAAGGCAATGCCCCATGAGGATCCTCCTTCTAGGAACATTACGTTATGGAGAATTATATGTTAGCCCTTTTTTTTCTCCTTTGTAGGATACTTGTCAAAATATGGGAACCAACACAAGATGTACTGACAGCCTTACAAAATACTCCTGAATCCGTTCAGGTGCTACAAAAGGCTTGCTATACACCGACTGTTCTAGATCCAACACGGTAAGACGGAAGAGACTCTCTTCATCAGGATCCTGGATGAGGTCGAGCGTGTCAATCTTGATCTGCCTCGCGCCTCGAAAGTCTCCGACCGTACCCTTGACACGAAGCACGTCGCCTTGGCGATACATTCGGATCCCGACCGTTGACAAATCCATGGTCATTTGCAGTCGATGAGGGATCCATTGAACGCAGGCGATTACACCAGTACCATCGTCCACTACATGGAAGCATGTAAAAAAAATAAGGGATATCATTCATGAGATGGGCCATCCCACCGCGAAGCCAGTTGACGAAACCAGTTCATGGCGACACAATATAGCAAGAAAAAAAATATCTCTTACCCGTGTAGAGGATGTTTACGTGGGTACGGGAAACCGACTGAACCATCCCCATCACCTCAACTGCCGTCACTGGATGACCATGATGGACATAAAACTCGCCTGTGGGATGTTGTATAACGTGTTAGTATACATGTCAGTTGCAAGCGGTGCTATGTGGCTTGACATAATCGAGTAGTAGACTGCAGACTAGCACAGAGAAACAAGGAAAATAGATATAGATACCTTCTTCACGCTTGAGGAGAGGTAGTGCCTTGACCTGGGCAACAAACAGCTTGAGGGCTTCCTGGAAGAGGGGATCAAGGCCAAGGACAATAACAGGCAATGCCGATGTAGACATTGTGCATGTACTTAGTTTGGCATGAAAATCCCTTTGCCCATGAAAAAAAATAATTGGCGGCAAAAGAGTCAAAAAGGGAAAGTGCTGTGGGGTATACAAGCTCTTAAGAAAAAATACGCGTCAAAAAGGAGACCCTAGTACACACTCTCCGCCGTCCACCTTCCGCTCTAGACCTGGGCGACCAACAAGTTGAGTGAGTGGGCCATGTTCGATGGGATAGTCGAGATACGAGTGCATCTGAGAGTCTTCAAAAGGCCAAATCCAGTGGTTTTCTCTTCTTTCTTTCGTACTTGACACATCTTTTCTCTTCCCTCCCCCCTCCCCTGCACCGCCCTTTTTGGTAGGCTGAAGACAAAGACGTTTTTTTTTTCTTGCGAACAAAGTGCACAAGTTCAAAATTCCTAACCCATGCATGCTCATGGCAGAATCAACAGGCAATGCTTGACTCTCATCTGGGCATCCCGCTAGGGCTGGTTCTTCTCCATGGCTCGGACGCCCATATTGCTCTGCAGGAAACAGGCCCAACTTACCTGAGAAGTAGTCACCCATCTGATAGCGTTCTCGTGCACGCTGTAAACATCCTTGTAGACCATAACCGGATCTACATCAAGCCTGAAGGGGAACCTAGTACTCCGGCAACCCATCCGTTGCAAGTAGCCATTTGGGCAGTCCCTCAAGATGCCTGGACTTTTGCAATTGTGCCTAAGAACGTGCAAACGGCGTACTTTCAGCTGTTGGCTCATATTCGAGTGCCCCCATGGACTGATCCCCAACCCCAGCAGCAGCGTATACAGTATCCGCCGCAGGAGTATTGTACCAATGGTCTTTCAACGAACAAGGATCATGTCCAATTGCTCCAGGACGAGGTAGCGTGGAGATAACCACTGTTGTGGAAGGCTAAACGAAAATCTGCAGTGCTGCGGAGCAAATTTTTTTATCATGCTAATTGACCCCACCATTGTGGCAAAATTAGGCCGACACTCGACTTTTGGACATTTATCTCCAATTGCCATCACCATCGGTGGATTCGTCTATAGTCAGCGATGACCACCCTACGGGTATATTTGGTGAGACAACAAACCAGCTCCTGGACGCATGTATCGAAATGGACAGTCCAGAAGGCATGAAAACCAAGCTGTATGGGTACCAGAAACGCTCCCTTTACAAGATGGTCCAGCGTGAGCTCATTCCACGCAAGATGCACGACCCGACGTTTGTCCCTTTGCGAGATGGAAACAACCAGCCTTACATCCTCAACACCAACCAGGCTGCCTTTGGCATCTATAGAAAACCTCCCTTTGAATGGGATGATGTTCGGGGAGGAATCCTTTGCGAAGATATGGTAAGCCGAGAAGGAAAAATGCCCAAAAAAGTTTTCTCACGGTGTGGGGGTGAGATAAAAAGGCAAGGTGAATGAGGTCAAACGAATCATCGCGACGACTTGTGCCTGTGATCAGTGGTGTGATCTTCCAAAGGGATCCTTTAGCTCAACCATGGTCTCTACTATGCGATGCCATCTTCCTGTACAATAGGGTACAGGAAAGACATGTATCTGTATTGCGCTCATTCTGCATACCCGGCATCAAATTAGTCTGCCGCCAATCACATCGCCGCCGACTCTGGTACACTGTGATATTCTTCCACTGGTGCAATCATCCATCGTTGATCTCGAATGTGACAACCAGCCACGGGTTATTCCAACAAATGTTGGTGTCCCGAGCCTCGTGGACATTGCTGTTGCGGCGATCAAGGTCCATGGCATTCAATACTCCGAGGACATTGTCGGCCCATACCTGTTTGACAAATTAGATAAGTTCCCGGCCTACACTTTGGAGCGCCCCCATCGGGAGACTCAGAGCCATGCGTCACAGCTTTCGCCAGGGACGCGTAAAAATAGCAGAAGACGTGAAGACACCGGAAATGTTGCCAGGGTATACCTTTCGTCGGCAACCTTGGTGGTTGTTCCTGCGAATCTTATCGACCAATGGTGTTTTGAGCTCAACAAGGCAAGTAGTACTCTTTTCCTGTTGAACAACACTCAAGATCAAATGGATACTAGTAAAGATGTATAATACCCTAACACTGTTTGCTGTCACCTTCGTCTTCATTTTTATGATCCTCTTTGTAGCACACACACGAGCATGCACTTGAGGTGCTAGTGATTCCAGAGACCAGCAGCAAACCCATTCCTCCAGCGGAGACGCTCATAAAACAGGACATTGTTCTCATATCTCAATCGCGTTTCTCTCGAGAATATGATTCGGGCGCGTTTGTCAAGATACTGTCCTCGAAGAGTATGTGGCACTTGGAGTATGCTTCATCTGCAGTCTTCGTCTCTTGACACCGTAATTTTAAACGACTTCTTATACTTCTTTTCCAAATAGGAAAATGCACATGCGACTCCATCATCACTTTGGCACGCTGCCGATGTCCAGTCGAGCAAACAACCTCGCCTCTTCAGCATGTGCGGTGGAAGCGAATGATTGTCGATGAAGGTCACTCGATGGGTAGCCAATCCTCCAACTACGCGCTTCTGGCATCGGCTCTGCATGTTGAGCGTCGATGGATCTGTACGGGTACCCCAACGCAAAATTTATCCAATTTGGCCGATTATTATCAGCCTACGGATTACCATAACGATACTGACGTCAGTACGACTCAAAGCGGTGGAACCTCAACAAAACGGTCCGCGCTCTCTGCACGGCATCTTGCAGCTTCAGACCAGGATGATCTTGTCAAGCTATCAACTATCATCACAAGCTATCTCCGTCTTGAACCTTTTGCCAGCAAACCAAAACTCTTCTCCAAGGAGCTTCAAGTCCCGTTCTCCTCATCCAGGAACGAGAGTCGTGGCCATACTACCATTACTGGTAACTATGACTCTTATAGTATCGAGTCATTGAAACGGCGTATGAGTGCTTCGAAGCTCCGTCGCCTAATGTCCACAATCATGGTCCGCAATCGGCCTGAGGACATCATGAAGGATATTTCTTTACCACCACTGCACGAAAAGATTGTCCGCCTACCTTTCGGATATTTCCAGGCCTTGACACATAACTGCCAGGTTGGTCTCATCCATGCCAACGCTGTGCTGTCTGAACGCGAGGGTATAGATTATTTTTTCCACCCAAAGAACACGAAGCATTTGCGTCAAGTGATCGCCAACTTGCAGCAGAGTTGCTTCTGGTTCTCTGGTGGTGGAGATGGGACTGAAGCCCTGAAATCCACTACATCGTCGAATGGTAAATCGCCATTGGGTGATAAGGAACAACAAGGAGGAAAAGAAGGTGAAAATGATGCTGCTGTTAGCACCAAGTCGATCAAAATGTCGGGCTTTGTGTACCAGATCCAGGAAGCCCTCAGTAATGTTAAGAAGGGGTACGAAAAAGACCTGCGCCGCCGCGAGGCATTCGGTGTAGGCGCCTATCCACCAGAGGATGTCGACCTTCTTAAGCAGATCATCAAACATCTTGAACGGGCGCTTCAGGACGAGTGCTGGGTCAGGATTGCACAAATGGACCACATGGCCTACTTTTGTCGTAACTTGCCCAAAGTGTTGCAGCCAGGTCAATCAAAGCACCAGCAATTAACACCATCGTCCTCTATCTCTTCCTCGACACCCATGCCCGGCGAAGGGCTTTATCGTGATTATGGAGACTGGCATGCGGTGCTATCGGAAGACGATTTGGTGTGCAGCCACTTCAATACGCAGCCTTTCCAGATGGATACCGAGTCTACAGAACCACAACTCCAACCTCAACAAGAACAAGGACAGAACAGCCATAACAACCGCCTGTATAACGCTGCTGATGCGCACATCTGCATGGTAAATGCCGCTCAAGTAGAGCAAGCTCGTGAGGCCATCGCAATTCTCGAGAGCGCCAGGTCGTCCGGTGCTTCATTTTCTCTGGGAAAGAAGAAGGAGCCTTCGGCGTTGTTGCGCATGCTTCTTGATGATAAAGTACACCGTCCACTGTTGGATAAGCAAGGCACCAGCATACCCATAGTAGGAGACAAAGGTCACGACCAAGGCAACGATGAAATCAGCATCAGCGTAGAAGAAAATGACTTGCTTAGCCAGTTGAAAGAAGCGTTGACACGCGAGCGACTGTCGCAGGCGACGATCGTATCGAGCGCTTCGACCAAACTCAACTATATCGTGAGCCGCATCTTATTGGTGCACCGCGACGAAAAGACGATTGTGTTTTGTGATCATCCCAACGCCATTTACGAACTGTACCATTACTTGCTCATGGCCAAAGTCCGCTGCCTTTTGTACTTGCGCCACATGGTAAGCCTACAGGAAGAAGTTCACTTGAGGCTAAGATGGAAAAACCAATGCTAGCTGTATTCAATTCTTTTTCGCGGTCCTTATTGATTAGAGATTACAGAAACGCTTACACTATTCTTCTCTTATTTATTTCACCGATTATCTTTTCTTTTCTTTTATCATTTAGCCTCTAAGTCAACGCTCCAAGAATATCATGACATTCAACACTTCAGAGGTGGTGTCGGTGCTACTCATGGACACACGTGCAGGAGCCGCTTATGGAATCGATCTATCAGCCGCATCGCGGATCTACTTTGTTAGTCCTCCATTCCACACTGCGCTTGAGCGCCAGGCCATCAAGCGTGCGCACCGTATCGGACAACGGCGTCCAGTTTTTGTTGAGACACTTATCATACAAGACAGTTTTGAGGAAGCCGTGCTCGAACGGCGGCGTGAAGAAGATAATTTTGTCGGAGGTGGTCCAATGAATCATCATGAGGTGAACAACAGTACTGGCACTAATGGTAACGCAAACGGAGAAGGCTCATCATCCGCACCTCTCACACAGCAGCAAAAGAAGAAGAAGCAGGAGCAGAAGCCTGAAGGGTTTGGTCGCACAATGGAAAAGGACGGAAAGATGCGCGAGACGATTAGCCGAGTGCGTTTTATACCCTTGGATGATTCTGCGCGCATCATTCAACCCCTCTCCTACTATGCCTTTTTGAAGAGTGAGCAAAGTTCTAGCTACAACCAGACGACTACTGCTAACAACAACTCTACTGCAGCCGCAGCCGCTAATAATATCAGCATTGAAAGGGACAAGAGAATTTATCCGCTGGACAGTGAGATCCCTGTCGTGTTTCCACGAAATGACAGACAGTTGGAGGCACTGCGGCTGGCCGAGCAAGCGAACCATCAAGTTTGCATCGGAGATGATGAAGATGAGGAGACGGAGCACCACGACTCGTCCAACAGCAGTACAATGGACGCGACAGTTTTAGCAAAGGGGGCTGGATCATCAAAGAAACGAAGGCAGGTGACCTTTTCCCTGGCTGAACCAGAGGTGATGGGTTCGCCAAATAGCACAACTAGTACTGATAGTAGTACCAGTACCAGCACTAGCACTAGCACAGATGAACTAGAGATGGAGACTGGTCGTGTTTCTTACAAGCGTGGATGGAATGCTGATGACGATCAGGATACAGGAGGAGAGGAGGATGGCCAAGAGAGGTATAGTCGGTACTTGAAAACCGGCGAGGAAGAGTCCTTCGCGGTCAAGCGTACTCGAGTCAGTTTTAACAACGACACTTTAGACATTGATTAGTGCTTTTGTAGTTCACAGGCAACGAAAATGAAAGAGACAGAGATCTGGCATTGCGCTTCATGGCAAGGTTTGACAGAAAAAATCGCGCAGCAATCTTGCCTAAGTGATAAAATAGCAATATTGATATTATATAATGAATATTCACTATGCTAAAGAAAGTCTAAACGCCAGAGGACCATAGGCGTGAACTACAAATGGCAAATATCCAGAAAAAGAAAGATGGCTCGGCAGAAGCAATATTGAGACTCGAGTCATAACATAATGCCTTCCACTTCACATCCGTAGTAGTGCACCAAGGAGCTGGCAAGAATACAATAAAATAAAAAATGGTGAAAAGTTCCATTTATCGACCTGTGCTAGTGTGGCGGTTGTATTCGCGTTCCAGGCTGATCGGATAATAACCAAGCGAGTCTGCTGAATCGGGTGGCATGGACTTCCCTGGACTGTAGTGCGAAAAGGCTGACTTCTCGAGGTCTGTCTCGGTGGAAGGTTCGAATATGGATGTACGTGTGGTTGAGGCAATGGTTGAGACATTGACATTCTTGCTAGTAGAGTTACTTGGAGGGAATGAACTGGAAGTGAGGGTGACCTGGCTAGAAGAAGTTGTCAAGCTAGTGCCGATATGACTATTGCTGTTGGTGCAGTCGCTGTTCTTCTTCCTGCTGCTGTTGCTATTGATATTGTAGCGTGCTCGCAATTGCTGCCTCTTGAGCGATCTCTTGCGGATAAAGATGACGATGCTAAACGTGAGTAAAAGTGTCATCAGCGTGCCTGCCGCTGCTATCGCTAGAATCATGGCAATAGAACGGGTCGAGGTTGCTTCGGGACTCGATCCAATTTCACCACTGCCGCTGTAGCCGCCGCCGCCAACACCGGCCAGGCTACCCGATGGGCCGCTTGGAATAAAAGAACTGACCCACTGCCGTGTTGTCATCGAAAAAACCATCGTGCTCTCCTCAACCAATGGAAGGTTGTTTGGGCTCTTGGTAGGGCGCGAGAAAAAGCCTGAGACATTTTAGAAAAACAACAATAAAATTAGGTGATGAACATGAGTGTGTAGCCATTAAAAGAGCCTTCGCAACCGGGTATGTATACGCCGAACAGGGAAAAATAATATGACAATATGTATAATTTTTTGTTGTTTTCTTACCACCCCAGACGATGAGCTGGTTATCTTGGATGGCACAGGCGCTGTAGGCTCGACCGCGCATGTTTGTCATAGGAACTGCCGTCCATGTCCAGGTGTTTGTATCGAGTAGGTAGACGGTTGGATCGGCAACGGTACTGTGATTCACGAATCCACCAAAGACAGCGACCAACGTGCCTTCGTTGTCTGTTTGTCATTCAGGTGTTTATAACAAAGAAACAGATTCAGACAGTGCAAACAATATATCAGATTTGAAAACCATTTAGAACAATAGAAGAGCAGATTGACATGGATTGCAAAACAGGTAACGAAGAAAATTGCATGCAGTTAGTATGCTGGAGAAGACCAAAAAAAAGGCCTTGAAAAATGCGTTGGAGTTTAGGCCCTGAGAAACAGGTTTTTTTTTTGCCGGTCAAGAAAGGGAAGGATAGGTAGAAGATGCGTCGTGTCCACCAAAAATCTCTGTGTTCTACACGGGTGACTATTTCTTTTCTTCTTTTTTTCCTTCTCGCTGTCTTCTTACTGGTTGCAACACAATGCGCCGTTCTTGAAGCAGAAAAATAACCAGATGTCGACTGTTGTTTCGCATGATTGTAGTGGTCGTCGATATTGCGCATGAGTGGCCAACACAGTTTGTAGAATGCATAGGTATTGATGCGACGTATTCAGTTGGGCAAACAAAGGCAGTCATTCGGCCAAAGGTCGGGACAATAAAGGGGTGAAAAGTGGAGGTGATGGATATAATGAAAGTTGGGAATTGTGGTCGAATTCGATAGGTGCATCCGAAACATAAAGAAAACGTGCAGTAAACATGCAATATATGTTTTTTTTGTATCGTAAAAGGGGAAAGACACAAAGGAAAGAAACAAAGAAAACGGTTTCGTAACAGAAAATGAAGATAGCAAGTTTACAAGAGATACAAACATAAGAAACGAAAATATAGACAGAGAAAGAGAAAGAGACAGAAAAACAGAAACGAAAGAATACCAGACAGCAAGAAATAAAACACAAAAGTAAAGTGTGAAATTTTTCATCAAAAGAAACAAGAAGCAGACGGGGAAAACGGCGGAGCGAGGCAAGGTTTGGTTTGCGTTGACGGCAGTCAGTTAGCGAGCTCACATCGCATGATGGAATGAGAAGACTCTTTCGTTCTAGTTATGTTTTTTTTTTTTCCTTTTTTGTTGGACGCGCCATATTCTCGCATTTGTTGACAAGAAGAAGAAATGGTTAGACAATGTGAAAGTTGAAAGGTGTGCTGTTTCCAGCCGGAAACACGTTACAGAAGTCCAAAATATACTCGTTGTGAAGCACAACTCTCTAGGTGTACATATGTGTGTATGTATAATGTCTGTATACTGTATTCTTGAACGTGTATGTTCTCGTATGTTGACAGCTTGTTGCCAGTATTAACTTCTGAAAGATACATCATAAGCTACATCTTCATCTCTTGGGTTGCAGGCCGCATCTATAAAATTTTTAATACGATAGAATACATATGTACTATACCTGAACGGTCCATGTTCCGCTTGAAGACGATGAGGAGAATGAAGGAGAAGAAGGCGATGAAGAAGGCAATGATGGAGACTGTGACTGCAACGAGGAATGGGGTAGGTATTGCCGTGGGTAGTTAATGTTGCTTGAAGAAGACTGTGAGGTGGTATTGGAGTAAGGAGAATGATTGTAAGAGGAACTTTCTTGAACAGAATTAGCTCCACTATCTGTTCCTTTTGAGCCGGAAGGAGTATAAAGATAAATGGCAGTGTCGTCCATGCTATCGGACACACCGCCTATGACGAGCATAGCGCGGTGATTGGCCAGCCAAACACCAGCACCTCCACGGAGATTCTGCGGTCCAGGAGAAGAGATGCTTGACTCGAACAAGGTGCCGGTGCGAACATCGTACCTGTCGAGCGCGTTGGAGTGGCCTGTACCAGTGGGTCCAGCATCGCCACCAACAAGGTAAATGATACCATTGACAGGATCGGTGGCGATGGCCATGCCGCGACGGGTGGTGTCCATAACAGATGGTGGGTTAAAACCTGACCAAGAGTTGGTCGAGATAGAGTATTTACTCAGAAAATTTGTCGTCGTGTAAGGAGTGCCATATTCACGTCCAAAGCTTACAAAGGTATCGCCTTCAGGTGAAAACCCTGCCACATGGTACGCGTTTATGGGTCCAGATGGAAGAATTTGCCATGAAGGATTTGCTGCGAACCACGGACGGTCCAGATTGATGTATCCAAAGTGAGAAACAAGGTTGTCACCACCAAGATCACCACCGCTAATATAGAGTTGGCGACCAATATGTGCAAATGCAGAGCCGCCGACGGGATTGAGAAGGGCATTGGCGAGATCTGATAGAGTAGTGAGTACCACGAGGCCAAGACTAGTGGACAGGCACTTCATAGTGGAACGGTATATGGATGAGGGTGTATGCGGAACTGGCGAGCAACAACAAATGCGGTTTGCAAGTTAATGAACAATATTGCCAAGGGGACGGGAGAAGGAGCGGGAATGACGAGTGGCAAGTGGACCAAAAGTGAGAAAGCAGATCAAAGAATAAGAACATTTTGTATTTGAACATTGTGGGCGTGACCTCCGGGGCGGGAATGTGGTCATACCATGCATCTCAGTCACGATCCAGGTCTCGCCAAGGTGCATCAAGGCATCTTCATTTTCTTTAATTGCGATAGAGAATTGAATTCCTTTTGCTTTTGTCGAGTAGCTGGTGCCTCTCATGTAAAGGAATCCAAGTAAGGCATCATAGGGTTGCAGTGTAATTGTATGGTTGCTTGTGTGGGAGAAGGAGGAGAAGACAGCCGAATATATATACAACGTCCATCATGTATGTACTCGATGCCCAGGTGTATGTACCCTTTGTTGTGACCAACATGGTTCTCTTGTCCCTGCTTGGGAACAATGGGAGTAGGCAAGACACAGAGTTTTGCACATGGAAGTGGCAATGCATAAGGATTGGAGTAGTGAGCCACAGTAAACACCAGAAAGGAGCAAACTGTTCAATTCTGAACAGAGCAACCAAAGTTTGGGGACGTGTTGCAATGGTGGAAGGGTTTGCTCTCCTTCTCTTTCTCTTTCGACTCCTGAATCTAGGCAGCGTTAAAAAAAAAAGAAGGGGTTGAGGCCAAGGATCTTTCCCTGAGATACGATTGAACATGCAGCAGGACTATCGTTGGTTGTTACTGTCTGGCATTGGTGTCATTGTCAGTGTGTGCATATTCCAAAGGGGTTTGTGTCATCGACTGTGAAGACTATTTCGGAAAGGCGAGTTTGAATAGGCCCACCACTCTGAAGTGCTTTTAAGGGTGTCTGTGGGCCAACCTTCTGCGCGTGAAGCTGACGGAGGTGAAGAAGGAGATAGAGTAGATAAAAGGCAGTTACTGGGTCAAATTCAAAAGGTTATTGACTTGTTTTATGTGTGTCACATAGATCCATAATCTACATTCAAGTGCAAAGCGAAGAGAATAACAGGACACTAACAATTTAACAGATCGTCAGCTGAGGATGATAATAAACTGAGCTTTATTTTTTCAGCTCTTAAAATCCTATCATCTTCTAGTATGCTGCGAAGTTCTTGATTCCGGAGGGGTCAGAAACAATGGAAATGAAATCATGAAATATCTACTTTCAGGTCAATGTTGATTATATTTATGGGTATTTAGCTTGCGTTGTCTGTCACCAACAAAACTCATGCGGGACACAATGCTGTAACAAGAGTAATATGTAAAGGAATATAAACAGAGACTCAAGCTCAATGCAATGTTGTAGAGAAAGTTTGCCGTTCAGAGCTTCTTCTTCAAAAATGTAGTCTTCATAAAACCGTGGCGGCCGTAATTACGATCCTCAACCTTGAAGACCTCGTAGCCAAATTTCGCATAGCCGCCAGCTTTAGACAGTCCATAGATCGTGAGTTCTTTGAGGCCATTGGCCTTCGCGATCTCCTCACACACCATGAGCATTCGGCCCAAGTAACCTTGTCCTCGGTATTCCTTGTAGAGGAACAGCGACACTACACACCCACGCTTCTCCTCTAGATCAGCAACTTGCTTGTCGTGCTCTGCAAAGTCTTCGAGTTCGACACCACCCATTCCTACTGGAGTTTGAGTATTTGGAAGGTAAAAGATCACCATGAATCGCTTCCCCTCAGCTTGCTGCTCAAACCACAGTGGCACCTATAATAGAGCATTATGTCATTTATGGTATTTTGTTGTTTTACGCAAGACTATATCCGTTAGTCTTTTTTTTGTTCCCATGGTTATCAAAGTAGCAAAAATGGGCACTATCCTATACTTGGCCACAAATTCTTTACCTGGGAAGCGTCCCAACCACATTTCTTTCGCATGTGCCGCAGTAGAGCCTTATGCTCATCTACGTTTGGTACGATATGGTCTAGTGCAGGAGGTGATTTCTCAGAGAGGGTCACCTTTTCTGTGTCACTATTTTGACGGTCAAAAGGGGAACAAAGCATGAGACTCATGCATAATGTATTGGGGCAATTGTCCATGTTGTCCTTGTTTAACATTTCTTCATACTTTTTCTGCAAATCGCCTGATTCGACGTCGGTGGAGGGCATTGAATGCAAGATGAGGAAAGCTGGATTCCATCCTTCCTTATTCAAGAAATAAATATTATTGTGTTGGGCATGAGCGCCACTAACTCTGACAGCTAAAGTTACAATTGGTGGCTACACTCCAGTTGGAGCGAGTGGAGTTGAAAATGACGGCACTCTGAAGATATCTGGAGTATTTTTGAACGGGAGCCCAACACCGATTTATTCTACCAACAATTGCGTAGCAAAGGCTATGTCGATGAAGATGATGTGGCAGTGCTTGATGGCTGGTTGCGTGGTGGGTCACGAGTGTCTGGCGTTCGGTCCAGAAGGTACTGCACGGCAGCCTGCAAGTCATTGTTAGTCGCATTGAGAGCGGCAATGGCTTGCTCCTGTGTGGCACGAGGAAAGATGGCCAACAGTGTCGAAATGTGAACTTCTGACGGTGGTCTAGGCGAGTTATCCTGAGCTCCTCCGGCTGATGCAATAGCGCCAAAATATTCTCGCACTGCTTGAGAAGGAGCGCCAGAAGAGCGTGAAGGTGGCGGACGATTTTCAAAGGTGGTGGCAGTGGACCGAAGGGCTGGAGCCGACGAAAAGATGGGTAACAAAAATCTGGATGCCATTCTCGCCATGAACGCTGGGAATCTCCAGCGGCGAAGTCCTCCTACATCTGCCCTATACATTGCGCCTGCAATCCACCCGCAGATAGCAGCAACAATCGATCCTGGAGGTTGCGACCATACAAGCTAGAAACACGCAAACATGACGGCATATAACAATTAAGAGGGTGTTAACATCTTCATTGAACCTTACAATGCAAAGTAGAGTTTCAAGGCATTCGTCCAACCAATCCGCATCAGCCAGCACTCACCTGCAGTGCCAAGATATACATGTAAATCTTGTCGGTCAGTACAATTCCAAATATCTTAAACTCGTAGGTTGAAGGAATCACAGCAAAGTACTGATAAAGTGCTGCAAACAGGACACCAAATGGTCCAGCGGGTATTATCTTCAATCCAAGCGGTTGTGCAGAAACGAGTGCAGCCACCTCCAGCAGTGTCACTACCACTAATGAAACAAATAAACAAGCCTAGAATTGAAGCAACAAAAAGGCACTGTTAGTATGACAAGGAGTGTAGAGCGGCAACTTCATTCTCTAGACTCATAGCCGTCTCGACAGTACTCCCAGCATAACAACGTACGATATATTTCCCGGATCCATAGAGGCGTTCAATGACACGCAAGTGATAAAAGATTAGGCCACCAAAAAGAACCTCAGAAGAGCTGCTGAATGTGAGATGCGATGTGATCAGCCGCCAGAACTAGTAGAAACACAAGACACATGGGTGAGTCGACCGAAAGTGAAATATTTTGGAACAGCACAAAATGCACATCACCGGAAAAAAAGGAATGAGCGTAGACAAAGAAGGCACGCGATTCCATCGCCTCATACCTGGTAATGGCTTGTGAGGTGTGGCGTCAGCTGAAGGTGAAAGTCGGTTTTGATCTGTAGCAGCGACGAGAGGAGCGACAAGCCGCCGACAGTCAGCAGGATACCCTTGGTCACCGGTGCGTGATAAAAGCCTAGGTCATATTTGATATTGAATGACTCCAGCGTGAGCCATAGGGACTAAGATACTTTATAAATACCGCAGGCGCCAAACGAAGTGTTACAGCCTGGCGCAGTTTCTCGGCTTCGTGTCCTCCTTCCTTATGTTCACCAGGCTGTAGTTACAGAATCACATGTCCCAGAGTGGGAGAAGCTCATCTCAACGCACCTGATGGACCTGCTGAAATCATCTTAGTTCATCGAGGGTGAGGGATGAGGGGAGGTGGGGTGAATAATCGTCTTCAAATGTCCCACGTCGAGTGTCTGAGCGTTGCTCGCACAATGAGGGTTAAATATTCTTTCCTTTCACTCACAGTATATCACGTATAAATCATTTTCTCGCTCATTGTGACTCGTTTTCTTTGGACCCCCGAAACGCACCTACAAAAAACAGACCTTGATTTCATTTCCCACATTCACATTCCCTCAACATTCTCTCCACGTCCACATAATGGCCGAGTCCACAAGTGTCCAAGAAGTGACCAAGAAGGTCGAAGAAGTTATCCTTGGGTAAGCAACGAGCTTGCGAGAATATCTGATTATCTACCTTCAAGCAATATCTCCTTGCTTATTGTTCCTTCATCATATTTCTACCATAGCGAGGATGGCAAGCCTCTGTCGAAGAACGCATTGAAGAAGCTCCAGAAGGAGAAGGAAAAGGAGGCCCTCAAGCAAAAGCGTGCTCAGGAAGCTGCTGAGCGTGCTGCCAAGGCTGCTGCCGAGTCGGTTGTATGTTGCATTAATGATCAATTGCTTCTCGACCTGCTTGTCTGGAGAAGGCAGACCTTAGCCACGGACATAATAACATGTGTTTAACGTGTCCTCTCTTTCTTTTACTTACCTAGGACTATGCCAAGGACTTTTATGGCAAGAAGCCCATGAACCAGTCCCAGGAGCGCACTGGTAATTGAGCCTTCTTTGCCTTGCAGAATATGAAGGGGCGATCTGATTAGTAGCCACCTTTTGTTACTCGGTAAAGGATGATAAGCTCACCAGTGCCATTGCTACTCGTTTTTCCGTGATTAGGTATCAAGCGTGAACGCTTGACTGATATCAACGCCACTCGTGCTGGCGAGAAGGTCTGGATCCGTGCTCGTGTTCAGACTTCGCGCCCAACTGGTAAGTTACATCCCACTCCCACCTTCCTTCGTCATATTCAATATCGTGGTTTTGGTATTGTCAAGTATTGAGCCTTCAGCATGACATTTTACGAGGTAATTTGTAGACTTACTCCGTGCGTCACTTTGTTCTCACAGGTAGCAAGATGTGTTTCTTCCAGTTCCGCCAGCACAGCAGCACCATCCAGGGTTTGGTCGCCGCAAACGAAAACACCGTCAGCAAGCAGATGGTCAAGTTTGCTCAGGGTATCCCCTCCGAGTCTATTGTTTTGGTCGAGGGTACTATCTCTGTCCCTGCTGAGCCTATTCGCAGCTGCACTGTCCAGGACGTTGAACTTTCTATCTCGCAGCTCTGGGTGCTCAGCGAGTCGCAGGGTCGTCTCCCATTCAATATTGAGGACGCTTCTCGTCCTGAAACAGAGTTTGAGCGTGAAGATGCCCAGTTCAGCAAGGTTTCCCTGCACACTCGTTTGGAGAACCGTGTGTTTGACTTGCGTGTAAGTTGTTTTGATCCGGACTCTGGCATTGGGTGTAATAGACATTCTATCTTAGCGTCAATCGGACTTGGAAACACTAATTCACTCTGTACGTCATTTGTTTTCGTTGGCCTGATCATCTAATAGACCATCACCAACCAGGCCATCTTCCGCATCCAAGCTGGTGTCTGCAAACTCTTCCGTGACTTCTTGATCTCAAAGGGTTTCTTGGAGATTCACTCGCCTAAGCTCATTGGCGCTGCTAGTGAGGGTGGAGCCAACGTTTTCAAGGTCAAATACTTTGAGACTGATGCTTTCCTTGCCCAGTCGCCTCAGTTCTACAAGCAGATGGTTGTCTGTGGTGACTTTGAGCGTGTCTTTGAGATTGGCAGCGTCTTCCGTGCCGAGTACTCGTTCACCCATCGCCACATGTGCGAGTTTATTGGTCTTGATATGGAAATGGCCATCGAGGAGCATTACCACGAAATCTTGGATGTCTTTGACGAGCTGTTCGTCTACATCTTCAAGGGTCTGGAGACCGAGTATGCTCATGAGCTGTCCATTGTTCACCGCCAGTACCCCTTCGAGAAGTTCCAGTATCTGCCAAAGACTCTCCGCCTGGAGTACAAGGATGCTGTCGCTCTGTTGCGTGAGAACGGCGTAGAGATGGGTGACTATGATGACCTGTCCACGGAGATCGAGCGCAAGCTTGGTCAGCTTGTCAAGGAGAAATACCACACCGACTTTTTCATGCTCGACAAGTTCCCTCTGGAAGTCCGTCCCTTCTACACCATGCCCGACCCTAACAACCCCAAGTACTCCAACTCGTACGACTTTTTCATCCGTGGTGAAGAGGTTCTTTCGGGTGCTCAGCGTATCCACGATCCTGACTTTTTGATCGAGCGTGCCAAGGCGCACGGTGTTGACCCTGCATCGATCAAGAGCTACATTGATGCATTCCGGATGGGCGCTCCTCCACACGGTGGTGGAGGTATCGGTATGGAGCGTGTCGTCATGCTCTATCTCGACCTTGGCAACATCCGCCGTGTGAGCATGTTCCCTCGTGATCCCAAGCGCCTTGAGCCCTAAATCGTTTTGTAAATCCTGCTAACGAGTCATCTCGTTTCGATCCCAATAAAACACTCAATCAACCTCCTATCTTTTTTCATACCATGGGAAGATCTCATCCCGAGTCTTTTTTTACTCCTTGGAGATTGGCCCTCCTTTTTTATGTTTAGTGTGCAGGACCAAAAAAAAAGAGTTTCGTTGCGAACGGACCACGGGCTCGGAGGAGGGGGAAAGAAAGAGCCCTCAATAGCGAGTGAATCAGGGAAGGGTGCATTTGTTATTATATAATGGCTTTCTCGTTACATGAGCGAGCTTGCATAGTACCGACGGACCATTCGATAAGTGTGTCAAGTTGTACCCCCTGGATTCATGACAGAAATGAAAGCTCGACTTTGTTGTTAACTGGCTGCTTTTTTTTTGTCTTCTGTTTGAGCAATTCATGCCCTCGACGGTACACATCGGCCATCTCTCCACTCTACTCGCCTCTCCTCTCGACTCGCTTTTGTTTCCCTTTTTCCCTTCCACCATAAATTAATGCACGGTACAAAAGGGGGTAATTTTCATTTTGTCAGCTGAATGTAAGCTTCAACAATAGCTATATTTCAGCGGCGATTGGGCACCTGGATCGAGCTTCGTTGGTATCCTCACCCTTTTCCTATCCTCCTTTCACCCCCCTCGCCTCTCCCCGGATCCTGCGTTTTCCAATCTCATTTTTACTTGGGTATCTGCTTGATTGCTTTTACCCTCATTGTTCGGTGCCTTCATCCTTGTTTTTTTTTCTTCTTTCTTTCTTTTTCCTTTTGTCCTCAACTCTCTTTTTGCTCCCATTTCACCCTTGGCTCCTTGCGTTCTTCGTCTTACACCTTGTCCTTCTCAACTCCTATTTAGACCCTTCTTGCATATAACACGACATCCTACTTCCTCCTCGTTCGACTACACTGTTCCAGTAGCCTCACTGTGCTCTCTGTTTCTTTTGTCTTTCTATGACACGCACAGCCTTCATCTTCCTACTGCTTGTCTATGTTGCTGACATGGAGCCAGCCTGGCTGCTCTGGCGTCGGCCACTGCTGTCGCAGGTTTCTGGTCAGATTATTGTCGCCTCCAGCCCAAATGACGTCTCCAAAAACCCTCTGGCTATTTCAGATGCCACCGTCCAAAGTTCAGAATTTCAACACCATCACACTCCTGACCATTCCACTCGTGCAGTGCGACGACGACGACTTTATCGACGCACTCAGCTTGAACCAAAGTTCATTTTGCCTGTAGAGGCCGAGTTTACAGAAGACCAACCAACAACTACTACAACTACAAGTATGAGCACAAGCACGAATACAAGCACTTCCCTGTCAGGAACAACAACATCCACTTTAACAGCTTCATCTACACCTACAACAATACCAACTGCGACACCTGATGCTGGATCAAACGTTTTCTCCAATGTGTTGCAAGTTCCAATTTTGCCGTCGCCGCCTCCATTCTTTCCAACAAGTAGTGGTGACAATCCCAGCGGCGGCCTACAAAACAACCAATTGCAATATCCACCACAACCAAACGTGGCACCTCCACCAGAAAACCTGAATTCACAAGATGCACCTTCACCGCCTCGATCACCTACAACCTCAGAAGCGTCGGCAATGTCCCCACCTAGCTTAGTGATTCTCAGTATTGCTATTGTAGCTGTGATGAGTCTGGTTGTCCTTGGTAGCGCTGTTGTCATCCAGCGACGGCGAAATAGGCGCGCCAGAGTTGCAAGAATGGATCATATTGAGGGTGGTCATGGTTCGATAGCTTCGTATGCCCATCCCGGCAGAAGAAAAGGTGGACAGTCATGGCGGCGATGGTTCAGTCGGCGGCGCAAAGACAGCCATTATGGACTTCACTCTTTCAACTCCTCAGGGTCAAACTCTCTGCCTGAGCAGTTTTGGAATCCAGAATAGTGGTAGCTACTCCACAATGCCACTCCCCTTTCCTTCTCAACCCCCCCACACCCCAAAAAATATATATAGCAGAAATGTATGTATCATAAATGGCACAGCATTTGTCCTTGGATCTCTCAATATTGAGCAACGGCTGTGCTTGTTGTCTATATTACAAAAGATGCAAGAACATCAGCACTTCATTCCGCTTCCTATTCCCTCGCCATCCATTCAGGCACCATGACGCCATCAACCCGTAGCATCATCGAGATGCTCCCAGAAGAATGCCTGATGGCGATTGTGGAGGCACTTGACCGCAGCCCCGATAGCCTTTACTCTCTTCTATCGACGTGTAGGACGTTCTTCCGACTCGGAATAGCGGTGTTATACAGATGCCCATTTGATCACATTTATCGAGAAGGACCCTTCAATACTTTCAAAGATCAGGAGCTCACTTCTCGACAGCGCGATCTTCTCCGCCTTTTGTTGTCATGCGTCGACGATGCGACTCTCTCCAGCCTGCCGCCGTACCAGAGTAACCTCATCTCATTGCCCAAGCCCCCAATTGTGGATTACCTCGCGTTATATTCGCACCACGACTCCAGGAGTATTGATTTAGCCATTATGGCGACTAGTGGCGGGTTAAGGTCTTCATTCTCCTCAGAAACGAAGGGTGCTCTTCATGTGGCTCTGCTTTCACACACACCATCTCAGATTCGGACCCTAGAGTTTTCGATGCGGCATATCGCAACTCTGCAGCCGCTTGCAACCAAGCTTTCCGCTCTAACTCGTATAGAGCTCTATTTGACTGGCACAGCATTCGTCGATACAAAGGCCAAAGCATCCATCGAAAACGCCACTTTGTTTATTCAAGCTCATCGCAGAGCCTTTCCTTCCACTTTGCAAGAGATTCAGCTCCAAGTACCAAGGCATGGACACTCTGAATTCTCTTCCGGTCTCGTTTTGCTCCTTCAAGCCATGGAAAAACCACGTTTAATAGATGTACGAAGCTGGTCAAATGCAGTCCACTATCTTGCCCAGTTCCCAGCCGAAGAATGTAGAGCTCTCCTGACAAGGCTAGAGGGGTCCAATTCTACCAGAGTGTCCGCTCCACCAAGCGAACAAGACAGCCAGACTCCGGCATTGAGTACTTCCGAAGCCCTGGCGAAGTTTACCAAACTAGAGTCTCTCAGAATTCGTGTCACCGAGCCAGATTTCTTTGCATGGGCTCGAAAGTCCCACACATCAATTGCTCAGGGCCATACTAGCCACCCCACGAGGTCTCTCAGGCACGTCCATCTTGATGGATTCGATCATAACTTGATCCCGTCGCTGGTAGACTTGACCCGCAACTTTGACAGCACACTTGAAACGCTTGTCGTCAAGTCACAATTCGATTCTCACTCTACACAGAGTACAACAACGATCGTTACAAAGAGTCTAGCATGGGACCGGATGTTGCCTAGTCTGCGGGTCATTGATCTCGAAGGATCGATAGCGGTCCGGTTTGATTACTCGTGCCTTCAATATTGCCCCAACGTGACCCATCTGAATTTCAACATTGGGCGCAAGATCCCAGCCGACTGGAACCCTTTGCAGGATGCACTCCTGCATATTGTGCAGGTACCTCGCCTACGGGCGCTCGAACTCGCTGGTTACTGGGACCTGACCGACGAGATGCTTGCAGAAACTCTTGTACCAGCATTGGCGGACAAGCTGCAGCGGTTGAATCTAATGTGGTGCCGTGGACCAACAGCCGCTAGTATTGAGGTCATTATGCGAGGGATCCGGTCACTAAAGTGGCTAGGTCTGTCCCCGGACATCGGTCTGCCACGCGATGAGATCCTGAGCATGAAACAGGTCTTTGGGCGAGGGGACCTGGAGCTCGACATTATTGCAACCTTTGGTTCGCAATAAAGCAACAGTGAGATAAAGACTTGCTTGCCAAATGCTGACGTTTGTCTAAAAGAGAAAACATAGATGGAATTTTTTTAAATAAAGCACACGGACTAAGTACAGATGGAATTGGTCTAGAATGAAGCGCGTTGTTAGTGTCGCGTCTGCTTTGAGTTCAGTTGTACCGTGACATTCCAAGCCGCCCACCGAGTCCTCTTCCCCCCCCCTCTCCTCTGAGTCCTCTCTACCCCAATGAGCATAGAACGGACCATCCAATTTTCTCCTCTCCTCCATTCATCTTCCACTCCTCACCACTCTTTTCTCTCCTCTTCTTCTTTTTTCTTCTGTTCAGAACACTCTTAATTCTTTTGCTGTGGTCACATTCTTGGTAGGTCGTTGTCAACACCAGGTACTGTGATGGGCTTATCTTTGTTCACACTGTCGCAACCCTCCTAGCTCACATTACTTTTTTTTATTTATTTCCTACACTTCATTAGCCCAGTCGGACACATTGACTTTTTTTTGACACATTTCCACACAGACCACGGAATCAATCAGCTTCATTCTGTGGGAAAATCGGAGAAGCAAACAAACACTTCTCTCCTTCCCGTTGTGTGTTCTCGGCCTCGCTCTTTTCTCCTTTTTTTTCATCTGCCTGTAACTGAGTTTGCTCGCAAGTGTTGTGTTTGGATCCGTTTCCCCGATACCACGCCTCCCCATACCTCCTACAGTTTGATCAAGCCTTGCCGGCCTCATAAATATTTTATTATTGGCTCTCATACACAACATCTCCACGGAGAGACATTGACCTGGACCCTATCGCTACTAGCCTCCGAGGACAACCATCAAAAACCGAGGTTTCTTAAACGCCAAGACAAGAATTTGCAACCCTTTCAGCCTTAGCAAAAAAAAAAAAAAAATCTCAAACCCTTTTAACATAACAAAAAAAAAAAAAAAAAAAAAAAGCTTATTCCTGTAATAGTCGTCATGGATCATACTACAGATACAGTTCCTCGCGAGAGAGAACAAAAGATCGATAATAGTAGTCAACAACAACCACAACAACAACAAAATCGAGATAAAGAAGACCATGTGCGACCCCATACATCTGCAGTCGAGCACGAGGCAAAACAGGTAGCACCACCTACAGAACAACGAGGGGCTGTTGAGCCACGGGCGCAAAATCAACAACAACGTCATGCACGCTCTTCCTCCTGGGTCGACGTTGGTGGTGGTGACGCCGTTCAGCCTTTTCCTCCTACCCCTTCTCGACAGAGGAGAAAATCACAACGCAGAAAGGCACAGTTTGTCTTTGGCCACGAAGAAGAGGACAAGGACGGCGGGCATGTCGCTAGTGGAGGAGGAGGAGGAGGAGGAGACCCGGACCAAGCGTCATTAGAGGCTAAAAAGCAAGCTCTCAACACGCGACCCGTGCAACCCACTCAATCTGGAACCTCAATATCAACATCGGCAGCAGAAGCAAAAGCAGCGGAAGCAACGACGACATCATCATCATCCGCAACATTGGACACAGCTGGGGCAAACAAAGCGGCTGGAGAGGTCATTCCACCCATTGTCGTGGATGCGACTGCTGATCAAAGCTCGTCGAGACAAACAGTCGAAAAAGACCTTCAGCAACGCTTGCAACGGGTGGACCTTCACTCTGCGGACGTGGGGTCCGAGGCGTCGTCCAATACTACGAATGCCCCAACAACAGCTAATTCAACAACTTCGGCTGAACCAGCACCTACCACAGTTCCTGCAACCAGTGGGCGTCCTGCCATCAAGGCACGGTCGGCTTCCTTGCATGAGCGTACATCTAATCGAGATCACCAGCAGGACGAGCAGCTGCAACAGCAGCAACAGCAGCAACAGGCACAGCAACAGGAACAAAAACAACTCGCTCCTCAAGCCCTCGGCACAGCAGGAGCAAACCAGTCTGGTTCTGAACGGGGGGTGCCTCTGTCTAAATCCAAGAGCAATCCAGCCGACTCTCGCTCCAAGGCGACACGCAATAGTGAGCAATCAACTCAATCAGCTAGAACCTCGCCAAAATCGAGACGGATGACACAGCTCTTGGATCCTAGCTCTTCTACAACCTCGTTACCATCTCTCACAAAAGTCACCACGCACACCGTGATGGCATTGACACCTGGCACTGGCGCTAACGGGGCAGCTCCAACACTCACACCGACCATCACCGAGCACCATTCAACAGGGTCTAATGCATCTTCTCCCGTCGCACAGCCATCACCAGCTGTGGAGCTCGTATCAAAGTTCCTCATCCCTAACCAGCAACAACAGCCAGGCCCCTCACCCCAACAGCACCATTCTACTACTTCCACCTTTGCTGGCGGTGAGGAGGACCATGGCAAAGGAACAGGATCCCCACACTACCATATCGGCGGCAGTGGTCGTAGGACAATTCGCCAATCTCCAGGGAAGCAGAGTACGGCAACCTCACCTCAGCAACGAGCGGGTCCCGGATACACTTCTACATTCTACCCAGTGTCTCCTTCACAGCCACTGAGTTCATCGGCCCCAAAGGCGACCACCACTTCTTTCCTACAGACCACGTCAGCGTCGGACGAGCATCTTCCTGCGGATAGCGCATCTTCCCAGGGAGCCGCGGGAGGGCATGGTACTGGTAGTTCTACCACGGGAGCATCTGGTGGCTCGGCAATCGCTGCCGCAGCCGTCGCTCAGTCCAATCTGGCGGGTGGTGCTCATGCCGGCACACTTTCGCGAACACAACAAAAATTGTGGCTACAGCGTGAAAACATTCAGGATGTGGACGAGGATGAGATGGCACGTCGTGGCAGGATCTTGAAGGAGATGGAGCGCATCAACCGCGAGTATCGGTGTGTCAGGATGACGATGAATCCAGCAGTGGAAAGCATTCAACGATGCTTGAACCGAGGCGCCAAGGACCATTTGCAGTTCCAGACAGTATCGGCCATCACGACCACGGCAGGTACTGGAACGGTCGACCCAGCAAAGACACCGCAAAGATCCACCAGTGCTGGGCATGGTCAGATGCATTCGCACCTTGTTCAGTCGCCTCACCTACAGACCCAGTCACAGCCCTCGTCGCCATCATTGGGAGCTACGAGCGTCAAGTCACAGCAGCAGCAGGCTTATCAGCGCCATGCATCACAGATGGCTCAATACCAAGGAGTGCATCACCAGCGCTCTGGCTCGCATCAGAATGGGCAGCACCACAATGCTCAACAGCAGCAATATATGCACCAAAACGTCGGGTTAGGGCTTCAGCAGCAAGGCGCTGTATACGGACAGCCCGATGTGCCGCAAAATGGCAAAATGACTCTCCGCCAAGTCCAGCAATTACAACAACAGCACCACCAGCAGCAAATCTATCAGCGCCAGCAGCAGCAACAACAGCAGCAGCAACAGCAGCATTTGCAACGACAGCAAGCGCATAGAGGCTAGAAGTTCCCTTTCTTCCTCACAATAAAATAAATAGATGAAAAAACGGACGCATGACGTCAAAAAACAGACTGTGGGAAGAAACTCATAAAAACGTGTGTCTGTTCATGCCACTCTCCACACACCACCCTCATTTCCACTCCAATTCACATTGACGCATTCACTCCTTTTAACCCATTGCCCCATTGCAACTCACTCATACCTTACCTCGACTTGAACTTTATCTGCATATGACGACAGAGGTAGACCCTCTCTTACAGGCCCCTCACAAAGGCTACCCGGCCAACCCTTCAACAATGGAGGTACGGCCACGGCGGCATCATCGCCGCCGGAGTTCATCGTCCCTCCAAAAGCGGCACCTGAGCACACTCGATATTGCTCGCCTAACGATCTGCATGCTTGGAGTCCAGTTTACATGTAAATATTTCGTCTTTTAAGACAAATATTGAGCCGAGACCAACGATACCAAGTAACTGTGTACTGACGACATAACTTGAAATAGGGACGGTGGAATTGGGGTATGGGACACCTTACTTGCTTTCACTTGGAATCCCAAAGGCCATAACACCGTTGGTGTGGCTCGCTGGTCCGCTTTCAGGCCTCGTCATCCAGCCGCTTGTAGGTGTCTTCAGTGACACCCTCAACTGGCGGATTGGGCGGCGGCGGCCATTTATTATCGGCGGAGCCATCTTAACCATCGCATCGATGCTTTTGGTGGCATATGCCAACGAGCTCGCCACGCTGATTTTCCATGGCCATGCCCAGGAGCAGAAACGGCACGTGTCGTCTTCGTTCTTCTCCTTGGCGAAGGGAGGAAAGGAAGGGGACCCACCCCCAGAGCACGATGATAATGCAGTAGCTATCAAGAACTGGACGATCATATTCGCTGTCATTGGATTTTATTGTCTCGACTTTTCCATTAATGCCGTACAGGCGAGCTGTCGGTCGTTGATCATGGACATTCCACAAACACATCAACAAGAAGTTGGTAATGCTTGGTCAGGATGGATGAACAACCTGGGCAGCGTTACAGGATTCTTTGCCGGAAACCTCAATCTGGTGCATTATTTGCCTTGGTTGGGTAACAAGCAGATTAAAGTGCTAGCAAACCTAGCCATCTTCTTTTTCTCAACCACCCTGGCGATCACCTGCTTAAGTGTCAAAGAGATTCCCTATGAAAGAACGGAAGAGGACGAAGAAAGGTAGGAACGAGAACCCATGACCAGGCTTGCAATACTCTACTCTTTTTTTGTCGACTGGGATACTAGAAATTTAGACTAATGATCTTCATTGGCACTAATGTAAAATGTATTTGTGCCCCTTTTTTTTCCTTTCAAACACAGGACGGTGTTTGGAACGATTGCCAACATATGGTACGCGTTCCGTCGTCTCCCCGATACAGTGCAACGGATCTGTAACGTACAGTTCTTTGCCTGGATGGGTTGGTTCCCGTTCCTGTTCTATGTGACAACATGGGTGGGCGAGATCATGAACCGATACGACGATGATCCAAACGGGTCGATCCCGGAGAATGGTGCCGAACGCGCTGGATCCTTTGCTCTGCTTTGCTGGGCATCCATTGCAGTTTTGTCTGGCATCTTAATCCCAAAGCTGACTCCGCAAGAGTTTGGTGTTGAACGATGGCCACGTAACCCATTTACACTCAAGAATCTCTTTACAATGTCGTTGATCTGGTTTGCAGTTTGCATGGAATCGACCTGGTTCGTTGATAGTCTGTGGGCCGCCACAGCTGTCATCGCCCTTTGTGGTGTACCATGGGCCGTCGCCATGTGGGTCCCATTTGCCATGGTCGGCGAGTTTATCAGCAATCTCAAAGATTGTGAGGCTCAAAAAGCCCTTCAAGATGCGGAGCGAGAACGCCGCCGCATCGCTGCACGTTATGGAGCCGTGGATAATGGTGCGTCAAGAACAAAAGTAGTGGCATCTGGAGTCGAAGAAGATGAAAGCCCGACGCTAGCCGATTCGGCAGCGTCATCGGCGATGGGCAGGTCGTCGTCTACAGCAAAGAACGATCCCACCTCCCAGCACATCCATGCGAGTGCATTAGAGCGAGGAGGAGGACCATCATCCACAAGGTCACCCACACCTGCTTCAACGAACGACTCTTCAACGGATGATAACAGTACCGATACAGAGGATACACCAGAGATTGATGCAGGACTGGTATTGGGCGTACACAACATGTACATTGTCTTTCCACAGTTTTTGGACGCCATCGTTGCAAGCACCTTGTTTGCCATTATTGGCTCTCGACCATCACAGGATTTCCCGCATCCTGGACCATCACTGCCGGATGATCCTGAAGGTGGCGGCGGTCAGTTGGTTGGCTTACTAGCAAAATCTTGGACGGTTGTCGCACCAGGAGATCCAGAGCCCGTTGGATGGGTGCTCCGATTCGGTGGTCTCATGGCCCTCGTGGCGGCTTTGTTGAGCCGACGATTATGAACGACATGCGCCCAACAAGAAAATTGACATCAATAAAAGAAGGAGCGAAGGAGTATTAAGAGAAACAAAAAAAAACAACGGAGGTCGCAACAGTGAACAGAGCAAAATGGCAAAATCATCAACAAGGTCAAAATGAAGGAAGGGCGCTTGGCTGTGAAGGCAGATAGAGTCGTTATTAAAGCAAAAAAAGGAAAAGGAAAAACGTGAGAGTGTGAGAGAGAAAGCGAAGGCATTGCACAATGAAAAAGTATGAAAGGAGTAGAGGATTCAAAAAAGAAGGAGAGACATGAGAGCATGCGAGAATGTGGAAAAGGCTAATAAGGCAAGAGAAATAAGAGTTCCGTCGCAACATCCCCCTCAGGGTGGGATTAGGAGAGAGAGCAGCAGCAAGCCAAGAAGTGTGGATAGAGAAGAGCCCTGGTGGAGCGAGAATACACAGGGGCAAAATCGAAAGAGCAACGCCAGGATAGTGAGTTGGAAGCTCGCATACCGTCTCTCTGGATCCACGGAGACAAATAGTGAACAGAAACATGTTGTTGTTAAAGACAGGAGGAGGGTTAGCCGTAGTATCTCAGGAGGCTTTGAAAGAGCGCTTAAAGAACTGTACGGAAACTTGGGCGAGCAAAATGAGTAACTGGGTGGGGTGACTGAGTGGGATAGTAAAGGAGGAGGGGGGGAAGGAGGTCAGTGGAGCAAGGAGGAGGGAGGAAGAGGCTAGGCACAAAAAGAGTGGCCGAGACGGACAGAGGATCGATTGCCAACCATCCAATCCATTTACCTCCGCAATGTGACATTTCGCATATCCGACCACGACATGCTCAAATCAGCCCATAAATCAACACACAAACAACATATGGTTGAAGACGTACCAGCGTACGAGCAATATGGCCAAATGGCTGATTCACACAACGCATGTGGTGGTGATATGATGGGTGGAGATGAGCAAGACGAGAAGGAGGGGGGAGGAGGGTGAGAGAATACGACAAATGTTCTTTTTGTCTTGGGCCTTCCTTTGGATGGACTCTATACAATGTACGGGCATGGAGTGTGATTGTACTCCCTCTCATCCCCCCTCCTCCTCCTCTTCCTCCTTGTCCTTTCCCTCCCTTTCTTTTCCCTCATGCAGCCGTGGATGCTGTCCAAGTGTAGCTGCTGATTGTCCTGTCTTTTCTCCCTCTCCCTCCCTCCCCCCCCCACCTTTTTCAACCTTGTCGCAGCTGTACAATGCCATGTATGTGTATTACACTTGCTCACGTACCCCATTAGCATCACTACCACCACCACCACCACCACCATCCCATCCGCCTTCCTAGTCTTTCTTTTTCTCTTTTCTTTCTACCCTTTATCACGCATTGTTCCGGCTTACTACCCTCCTACTATCCAGCAGCCAACAAACCCTCTTCTTCCCACTTCCACTCATCCTGACTTCCCTTCTGCCCGCCCTTTCGCTCTGCATCGCAGCCTTCCTCTTGTCTTGGTTACACCTTGTTGATACCAGTCCTAGCTCTGTGTCTCTGAGTGAATGGGGTGTGCTCTGGCTCACACATTATCAGTCTTTGGATATTCTTCTCTGTATTCTTTGTAAGTGTCACTACACATTCCATTGGAGGAGGGCATGCTACCATGCAGCCTAAACCAAACTGACAGACACCATTGAATTGCTCACTCCTTGCTTTGACTCATCTTTTTGCTTTCCCTTATGACCCATTGAACTCAATCGCTCCTTTATTCCTTTATTCATTCATCCATTCATTTGTTCCATTGATTCGTCTTTTACTTCCCACTTGCCTGATCCAATCGTACCCTTAACCCAACCATACCTATTGAACGCTCTTTTGACTTTTACCTTTGGATACATGTTTATCTTATTCTGTGGCCGTAAACAGACAGAGACAATACAAATATATACATTCACCATCACTTGCACAACTCATTGCAGTCATCCGAGAGTATTAGGCAAAAAGAAAAAAAGCTTCTTCAGCCAACTCTATCCTTTCCTCTTCCGTTCCGCTGTGTGGAAAGACTTCTTCTTAGTTTCTCTCTCCCCAAACCCCCAACCATCTTTTATAACACTACTGCTCACATACCTTTCCTTTCTACAATTAAGATAACCTTCTACGAATGCTCTCCTCGCTGCCTTGCCTCAAGAGCCCTCTGCCCACGACTGGGTCGCCATCTTCGTCCCACCTAGCCACCTTTTCTCCTACCATCCCAACCTCCTCCAGCAATAGCAACAGCAACAACAATAACAACGGCGGTTGCAGCATAAACACGGAAGCCCACTCTGTAGCACCACAAGACAACCACAGCAATTCTACGTCTGCCGTTTACTGTACACATGTTCATGGTGCTTTAAGCATTCCCCCCTCCACCATGGCAACCACATCCAGCAGCAGTAACTGTACCAGCAGTCATGTCACCCCAAATGCCTCCTCTCTACCTGTCATGAGCAACTACACTACCACCGCAGTCGCCGCGTCAAGTGAGCTGTCACTGTCGCTATCCTCCGACGCCGCTACCGATCGGCGTACACGTATTGGCAGTCCTTCCCACTGTGACAACGGCGCACCAACCGCGTTCAGCACGGACATCCAACCAAAATCCGTCGCCGCCGCCTCGTCGTCTACGCCAGCTGCGTGCGTGCCACCACAGTCTCAAACCCCGCTCGCCACTGATATTATCCCTGTTACCCATAGTTCAACTGGCGACAGTACTCTACCTTCTCCATGTCCAGCCTCTCCTATCACACCTGCATCATGGCGCACACGGGCCACACCGCGGCCACGTCTATTGCGGATGCTGACAGAACCTTCATATTATCAGCAACAACAGAGTCATCATTACCCTCAACACCAGCAGCAGCAGCAGCAGGGCCGACACAGTGGTTCAAGACCAGCAGAAGACCAGCCCAGCCTCACTTTTGTCTCACAGACTGTTGCAAGTGGGTCGACAACGACTGGGAGCAGTGCCACAGGCAGTAACAATGGCAATAGCAATAATAATAATAATAATAGCAGTTCCATACGCCACCATCCACTCAATGATTCACCTCAGCCACGGCGTACGCGTGCCCGTGCCCCGTCTGCGGGGTCTGTACCAGGATCAGGATGGACGCTCTCTATTCATTCGTATGTCGATGAAAGGCGAAGGTGTAGCAACACAAACGAGGCGAGTAATAGTGGTAGCCATCCTACAAGCCCACTAGCTAGCCCTTCCTCAAGGACAACGTCCACACCGCACACAAGGCGTCGTAGCAGCTCCGTCATGCAAACTGGGTTTCGCTTAGCTGTTGGCTTGTCATCACCTCCTCATCACCATGTCTCTCACTATAACCAGCACCTCGACCAGAGCAATGGAACTTCAAATCATGCGGCAGCAACACAGGAGCGGGTGGTGGCCACCGGTTCAATATTCCGTAAATCCCTTGTGGCACTTCCCGCAGACAGTGAGCGGAGGCGAGATGGCGGCAGCGAGTTGTTCATGATCAAAGCTGCGCCTGTCACGGGTCTGACAACGGAAGATGTAGTGGAGCAGATGCGTATCTGCAGTTCGACAACAGGTGCATCATCGTCATCGTCATCATCGTCATCATCACCATCATCATCACCATCATCATCACCATCGTCGTCATCGTCACCACCAGCATTATCAACATCAGCATCAACAACAACAACAATAGCACCAGCATCAACAACAGCATTAGCGTCAACATCATCAACAATGACAACAGGGGAACAGCATAGCAGAGATCAGGAGATGACACTGCTGACTCTCAGCGTTGTTCCTGCCACAGTAGCATCCAATACATTGTTTGAATCGAGCACAGTCAATACAGTTAAACGGCCAATTGATTCAGAGCCTGTTCTGCCTAACAGTCCCACCGTTACTGATGTGACACCCTTGGAAGCTGCAGGGCCTTTGTGCGACTCTGAAGCAGGAAGCAGTGAGAATAGTCGAGATGTAAGCGAAGGAGCTGCTCTTTCTGATCGTTGGGAAATGCCTAGTCCAGCATGGAAACGTGCCCGAATGCGCAGTGAAGATGACGGGCCAGAAGAACCAATAGCAGATTCTTCAGACCAAGATGCTACAGTACCATGTATCGTGCAGCCATCAACACCGGAAGAAGCGGACCATTCCTCGTCACCCTCTGAACCTGCGTCAGCATCAACATTGGCATTAGTCACGGCACCAGCAAATGACACACAACTAGAGAGCAGGATAGATGGACCAGTCTCCTCTGATGATGCCACTACACCCGTCAACACTCATCCTCCACTGACACTACCATCGCCAACGAACGATGCCCACAGTCGCTCAAGGACGTTTTCACCTCCAACACTCTTGGAGGCTTTCACATCGTCGGAACCTGTATTGTCTCCGATTCAGTCATATTTTGGCTCGGATCCATACTCACCCTCCAACTTTTCATTCCCACGACACGACCATTATCTGGGCTCTATCCTCACAGACGACCACAACACCCAGTCAGGCGACTCGAGGATGCCGGTTGATGACTATCATGGATTTGCGACACACCCTTGGAGTGAGCAGAGCACCCCATCGCATGTATTATCTCATCGGTGGACAAGGCGAGTCGCAAGTTCGGATGGCGTTCCAGTTCTGAACAGCACGGTTAGTCGCCAAGGCTTCATTCATCACACGAACCGCTATGAACGCACGACTACTCGGAGATCACGGCATTTTGCACCGGCAATGATGGACCGTCCATGGCATGAATTGCGATCGGCACTGCCATTTGCATCACTATCAACAGCTACAGTTACAGCGCGAACTACAGCTCTTTCGGCCGTGGATAGTTATGATGGTGGAAGTGGCTCTGAGTCGGATGACCTGTATGAGACAGATCGTGATCTTTTGATGGCTCAGTTACACCAAAGTTCACATGATGTTGCTGAGGCTGACGAACACCAAATGGACGATCAGCAGGAGAACTATCCAGGCGATGAAGACGGCGGTGATGAACTCCTAAGAACTATGGGTCGAGATTCTACCAGCCGCCTTCGGGAAATCAGACAACGGCTACAAGCGCAGTCGCATGAGCGTGATGTACTGGATGAAGATCGGGACGAGGAAGAGGATGTTGAGGATGACGGAGATAATGGAAACACCCTCGATGAGCTTATTGATGTGGAGGAAGAAGAAGAGGAGGATGAAGATGGGCTCGACGTTGGATCCTATGACACCTATGGCGAGTACGAAATGGCGTACGACACTAGTTTTGATCACAATCACAACCTGCAGTATTCAGATGAAGAAGGGGATCTGGAGGATGATGAAGAATTTGGCTATAGCTACCAACTTGATGAGATGAGCCATAGCAGTACCAGCCCAAGTCGGACACCTGATCAACACCTGGGTAGTGGCGAGTTCAACCTGCCGATATGGGGTCGAGGTAATAGGCCATCACCATTGTCTACATCTCATACTTCATCATCTCAATCACATCAGCGCAGCCGCCATTCGTTCCGTGGCGTGGATGGACTTGATCCAGGCCTAGAACTCCAGGATATCGAGGACGACACTGAACTCATGGACGGCGGCGACGAAAACGAAATTGAGGTGGATGACGATATGGAGTCTCTTCGCCCGCTCGATGAGGATGAGGAAGACGAGCTGGCGCTCATGCTTGGCTACGAGAACCGTCGTCAGAACCGGAGACAGCAATTCACATTACCGGAATGGCGGCCATCAACTTGGCGGATGCCTCGCGTCGGAACAGCACACCATCCTGGCCAAAGCACCACTGCGCTTTCAAGTGACCAGTATGATGGTAGAGATGGTTCGCAGCCTTCTGAGGAGTCTGATGAAGCACTCGCCCGTCGCCTGCAAAACGAGGAATACGCCAACGTATTGCGCCGTAGAGTACGCTCTCCATTTCAAGATGGTCTGTTTAGGCGATTCTATTGCGAAGAATTTTTTCAGCGTTTGATATTGAACCCACATTCTATTGCTTTTATTGTTTATTATAGGAACTCTGGCTGAATAACGGATCGTTGCCATCCCATTCAGTTGTTCCGGCGAGCACGCTTCACCGGTTTTCACGATCGCATCGCCGTGCGGCGAGCTCCTCGCATACACCTTCCCAACCTGCCTTGGAACACGAATCTGGACCGTCCTCACCGCGCCGTTCGCTCTTCTCCTTTTCTCCTCTTTCAGTCGTTACGTCAACTACCTCGACCGACAACGCTCAGGCTCCATCGACGTCATCGTCATCGACATCGCCCTCTGAGCCGACCGTCAGTGCCCTGCGACGGAACCAGCCCACCACCACGACCTCGACCGCAACAACATCCACGCCTCGCCTACACTCGAGTCAGTCCCGTTGGCATACCAGCAGCACCCGTTCACGACTTCTTGTACGAATGCTCGAGGATCGACCACGCCGGGCTACAATGGTCCGACGCAGGCGTTATCGCGCTGAGGACAAGTATGCTTTTATTTTTTTTTGTTTTCCAGCTTCTTCCCATCCAACCAGCTTGATGTCTAGTTTCATTGCGCGGTAGCTGCGGGTATCAGATTGTGCTTTCACGCTTACTGAATATTCTTATCATCTTTATTTTTTTCATAGCCTGGCATTTTCTCTTACCTCGCCATGGATGGAGCCAATCTGGGGTAACCCTGCTGATTATCTCGTAAGTAATTTGATAAGAGTAGTGCTGGCTTTACATGTTTTTTTTTTCTTGAAAACAGAGTATGCCTTCTGACGCTTATTTGTCTTTCTTGTAGGATGATGATCAAGTGGATGACAGTTATGAAGGTCTATTGCGGCTGAGTGAGCAGATTGGGGATGCCAAGCCTCGGGGCGTCCCAACAAAGGTCCTACGTATGCTGGATCGTTATTTGTTCAGCTGGCATAGTCTCCATGATGGTCAAGACCACCCCTCGATGCTGGCTCATCAACGTAACCGCAGGACCGAAAACTCCACACTTGGTGCGACTGGTGCAGGTGTAAAACTCTTTGGTGGGTCATCGCAGCCAGGCAACGAAACCTCTGTTGGTTCTTCGTCGTCGTCGGTTCCACCTCACCCGCTCGTCGTACGCAAAGTCCGATCGGTTTCGCAACTAAAGTCATCGGCAGGCACAGGGAACACGCCACTGTCTGCTACGGCCAGCACATCCGGCGCTCTTGGCGCAGCAAGTAATTCTTCGGCCATGGCTGGAGGTAGTGACGGCGGCAGTAGCGGCAGTAGTGATGGTAGTAACAACAACAACCTTTCAAACGACGATCAGCTGCAACAACTCCGTCGAGTCACTCGCCGAATTAGTCAAGATTGTCTTCGCGAACGGAGGCTTGGTCAGAATCTTTTGAGTTCGCAAAAATCACCAAAGGAATGTAGCAAGCCTAGCCTGGATCTTCCAGGTCTAGCAGATACATGCACGATCTGCCTCCAGACATATGAAGCCAAAGACTGGTTACGGCCACTGCCGTGTCGCCATGCGTTCCATATGGGGTGCATCGATACATGGTTGGCAAACAATTGCCAGTGCCCGATATGTCGACAAGAAGTCAATCAGGCCAGAATCGAGAGTATGGTGCGAGGAGCATGACCTGCCATGGGAGCTACGGATCTACAAGTCCTGTGATGCATATCTGCATTCGTAGTGCATAGTCCTTGTATCCTCTAATGACCCTGTTACTGCAGGCTATTTAATTCTATTTTGGTTTCATTGCCACAAAAAAAAGAACTTTTTTGAGACACACATTTCTCACAGCGAAGAAGCAAAGAAGTAATTCTGTTCATGGGACGAGGGAGAATGGGCTTCTGAGAAACCTATCTTTTATTCTACGTCAGTAGAAAAACTTCGGATGGCTTTCTTGTGCGACACAAAAACTGTACCAATAAGAAAAAATCTGGATCCAGAACAAACTGTGCCTGTTACTTTGTCTCCGAAAAAGAAAGAGAGTTTAAGAGGTTTGATCTTCCTTCCCCACATCACTGTCGTTCTTTCGCCTCTTGAACCTGTGCCTTTTTTTTTATTTCTCCTCTCTTTCCCTCTCTTTTTTTGTTTTCTCTTGCTCTTTGTCCGCCTTTCCTCCCATTACAGACCATTCCATTGACCATGAGTGCCACTACCGGTGTAGTCAACATGCCCACTGCCTATGGCACCATGCCATTCATTGATCTTTGTAAGCAAATGACTATTTTTTTCAGTCTTCTCTTTCATTCGCATCAGGACAAAGGACCAGGACCGAGCCAGGCCTAGGGCACCACCCACCATTCGGAGGCTTTGCTTCAAGCATAAGCAAGAGGAGGGCCAAACAGAATTGATAGTGACCACCTCCCTTGTTGATCCTTTGTCTTTGGTCGAGAGGTCTTATTCTTTTGGGAGGGGGAGAGGGCAAGGCATCAGTGGATTCGCCCCTTACTTTCATAATCATCTGAAAATCAAAGGAAAATATGACTCGATGATCTCCCATGTGGGGGGGGACTATCTGTACAGTTAAACTGATTATCTATTTCTTCTCTGAAAAATTCTTCCGATGGAAATAGCCAAGCCCCGTTATGATCAATCGACATATCTTGGACGTGTCAAGCACTTCATCAACGTGACAGATCCTCGGTAATGTGCCCATTGGCGGTCAATGAATGCTGTATCTTTTTTTTATGTTTATTGTTCAGTCTCCAGTTGGATCTCCTCTGTCTGGTGTTCAAAACTTGGAAGTACTTGAAAAAATTGTCCGACGGGGACTTGAGAATGTGCGTGGACGGGCTCCACGGTGAATCCACAAGGACATTAGGAGTAGAGGGGGAGTGAAATCACTCCTCTTTTTCTCATGCGAGCTAAGGAACGTGGGATAGAAAAAAGAGACTCAGACATGGAATGACTGCACATTGGCGTACAATGACCAGGAATAGCTTGTTTTTACACTGTGGACGTTTGAAATTCTCTGCACCCAACAAAAAAAAAACCAGCTTAACTACCGGAATCGTGGGAAATATTCTAAAGTTTGGAACTTAGATCCCACAAGCCATTAACATATACATTTCGTTGGACAATTCAAAAAAAAATATAGAACGCTACTGGTGTCGAAGCGCGGTGTCGAGGAAGCACAGCGGCTGATCAGTGACTATTCTTCGGGCAAGCTTGCAGGTCAAGCCATCAACCCTGAGCGACTCTGGAGGGCAAAGAAAGGTAATTGAAATAACACAAGGCAAAAAAAAAGGAAGGAAAGATAAAATGAAAAAGACAAAGGACATTCGTAAATACTGACACACGCATACCCTTTGTTATGAATTTGAAAACATCTAGTTGTTGATTCCACACTTCATCCAGATACGGGCAAACCAATCTTCCTGCCGTTCCGTATGTCGTGCTTTGTTCCTACAAATCTTCTGGTCGCAGCCGGTATGTTGATGCCCAACCCATCGGTCAGATCAATCATGTTCTGGCAGTGGGCTAACCAGTCGGTCAACGTGGCCTTCAACTACTGCAATGCTAACAAGACCACTGAAATGGACATGAAGGAAACCGCAGGTAAGGGGAACCGCACACATCTTTTATTTCATTTTAGAACATCATCGTGTGGCATGGGCACATACAGGTTCTGGAAAGATTATTCTAACAATCCTGCTCGTCTTATTTTTTTACTTGGCTCCTTTATTCTTCTTCTTAGTGGCATATGTATCTGCTGTTTCGACATCGTGCTTCTTGGCTGTCGGACTGAACCATATTGTCCCTCGTCTGACTTCAATCTCGCCTGGTGTGCGTAGCATCCTCACTCGTTTGGTGCCATTTGCTGCTGTCGCGACTGCTGGTACAGTCAATGTCTTTTTGATGCGTGGCAAGGAGATCAGGTAAGGCTAAGCGTCCATTACCACCAGGAAGAAAGAAAAAAAACCTGCTTTATTTGGCTTTACTAACGTACTCTCATTATTTTATATTATAATTATGATCACTTGATGGAATGGAACCAAAAACAATCAGTGATGGTATTGACGTTTACGACAAGGATGGTCAATCGGTCGGCAAGTCGCAAAAGGCCGGTCTGACCGCCATTACACAGGTGGCCATCTCACGTGTGTTGACCAACTTCCCAGTGTTGACGATCCCACCACTGGTTTTGGCCCAATGGGAGCGGACAAAGTGGTCCAAGATGTATCCACGTGCTGTCCTGCCCTTGAACCTCGCTGTGATCTCCATGTGTCTGTTGACGGCCCTGCCGCTGGCCATTGCTGCCTTCCCACAGTACAATGAGGTCCCTGTGGAGCAGCTCGAGGAGCGCTTCTGGAACCTCCGAGATAAGAAGGGCGAGCCTATCCGGACATTGACATTCAACAAGGGTTTGTAAAACAAAACAAAAAAAAATATAGCATAGTATAAATATATATTTGTATAAAAAATTAGAAAGTTTGGAATCTTAGATTTTCACTCCTCCTTCCCTACACTCTCCCCTCTCGCTCCTTTTTCCTTTTATCCTTTTGCATGATTGAATAGACTTTTTGTTTTTTTTTTGTTACAAACAGCGTATTTTCTTCTCATGACATGAGTGAAGGCCCAAGTTTTGTAATCTCACAATTCAATTTTTACAGCTACTAAGAGCCCAATCAATTTCTCGCTTTCAAAATACTGGATGAATCGCTCAGGACATGTCGTTCAGAGTCCACATAGCCAATTACTCCCTCGACTCCAAGGATCAAAGGATAATAATCTCCGCAGTTGCAAAGGTATCTGAAAAAAAAGGGCATGAATCTGTGTTGTAACTTCATCTGATTTTGTGATGTGACAATGGCTGACCAACACTCTGGGCACGCTTTTTTCCCCTTACCCTGTGGAAACACAACAGTGTCTATCTACACTACCATCATTTGCTGCTGCGTAAAACACCTCTAAATCCGTACCTGCTACAACTTTTCTGGCTAACCTTCCTCCACTCTGCCTTTTTCCTACACCACTTCAGCTCTAATATTTGAATTCCCTTCCATGCGTAAGCTAGTATACTCATTTTTTAAACAAGATTGTTTATTGTTCGAGTGGGTGTGTAAATCGTTTGAAAAAAAAATATACGTGTGAGAGAATGATGACTTGTGAAGGTGAAAAAAAGTAGCAGAGCACAAAAAAACGAACTACAAAAAAAATCGCATTCTTTGCTCGTTCCACGCCACCCAAACTGCAAAAAAAACAATAAAAAGCTGCTCCCGAGAGTACAAAGAGGAGCAACTATTGCTACCATTTTTTTTCGTTCCCTCTATCGTATTTAAGGGATCTCCTCCATGATTTCTACCTCATTCTTCTTCTTTACTCCTCGTCATCCGAGTACTGTCCCTTCCGGTTGTCACGGTTGTAACCAGGCGTCGATGAACCTGGGTTGGGGCTGTACGAAGGTGTCGATGATGATCCTCCATAGTTCATCGAATAGCTGGGCGAGTACGATGGGCTCGTCGGGCTGTACGATGGCGACGTAGGACTGTACGAAGGAGAAGTAGGAGAATAGCTTGGAGACGTCGGGCTGTACGAAGGCGACGTCGGGCTATAGGATGGCGAAGTAGGAGAGTAGCTCGGGGAAGTCGGGCTATAAGAGGGTGATGTCGGGCTATAGGATGGGCTGGTAGGGCTATACGACGGCGACGTTGGGCTGTAAGACGGCGACGTCGGGCTGTACGATGGCGATGTGGGAGAGTAGCTTGGAGACGTTGGGCTATACGATGGCGATGTAGGCGAGTAGCTTGGAGACGTCGGGCTGTATGATGGCGACGTAGGAGAGTAGCTTGGTGATGTGGGGCTGTATGACGGAGAAGTAGGAGAATAGCTTGGGGATGTCGGGCTATATGATGGTGAAGTAGGGCTGTATGACGGCGAAGTGGGTGAGTAGCTTGGGGATGTCGGGCTGTATCCTGGACTGGTAGCATACATTGGCGACGATGGCGAGTAACCAGGCGACGAAGGAGAATAGCCCGGGCTGGTGGCGCCAAATGGGCTGGCGGCTCCGCCACCCCATGCTCCAGCACCCATTGGCGAGCTGGCTCCAGAATTGCCCATAGGCGAGAAGACAGCATCCATTGGCGATCCAGGATGCGAGAAATCCACATACTGAGGCGAACGGCCGTCATAGGGCGTCATGGCCGAAGCCATATCCGTTGCGCCAGCACCCAGCATGCCAGGAGCGCCAATCATGCCTGGACGTGGTCCCTCAACAACGGTGCTCAACATCTTCTCATCCAGCAACAGGTCAAACTCGCCCGTACCCAATGGTGCCAGCTGACCCAACATGATGTTCTCAGCAACACCACGGCAGTCATCCAACTCACCCACAGCGGCAGCCTCCATCAGAATTTCGACTGTCTCTTCGAACGAGCAGCGCATCAGGGCACCAGTCTCAGCACGGTTGATACCATGACGGGTAATAGCCATCAGGTGGCCACGGTGCGTCATGACGTCGCAAAGCAGCGCCAAGTGGCGGTAGTTGACATACGAACCGTCAAACTCAATGACACCACGCAACTCCTTCAACAGTGCCTGGCGGGCAGCCTCGATACCGAGAACAGTCATAACTTCACCACAGTTGTTCGAGTAGGTGCGCGAGGCGTCCACGTCCATCTCGCACATGACAGCCTTGAGGTTCGAGCCACTGGTCTCAAGGTACCACTCCTTTTGTTTGCCAAACGTGCCGTCAGACTTGATGTAGATCCTGTCCTTCTCCACCATGTACACACGAGAGATATTCTTGATACCACGAAGACTGATCGAGGTCAACAAGCTGTTCTCAATCTTCTTCAAGAACACATCCTCCTCTTCCTGGACATCCAGCTCCTTATCCTGCTGCTCCTCGTTGATGATACGGCAGCGAATGATCAGCTTCTCGGCGTTGTCATCAGAGTGGATGCACATCAGATCACGCTGGAAGTCCTCCGAAATCTTGTTGGCGACATCCGTCATGTTCAGCTTCTTATCCAGCATCATGCTACGGTTCAGCTCAATACGCAGCAACCATGGCGAAACGTTGTGCATAGCAGGATCGTCTTCCAAAGCATAGTAGGCCGTCACAAAGTCCTGATCCTCTTCAATCAGAGTATTGGCAGGGTCAGGATCATAGTGAATCTCTGTTGCCTGTGTCACCTTCTTGAGGTTAGTGTACTCAAGTGCCACCTGCACCTGCTTGGCACGCTCAATGTTGCGTGCACATTCGGGAGACAAGTACACTGTCAACGAAGGCGTCTTGATGTTGGTAGCGACGTTGATAATTTCCTTCAGACGAGGCACACCCAGGGTAACATTCTTTGAAGACACACCAGCATAGTGGAACGTGTTGAGCGTCATCTGCGTGGCGGGCTCACCAATAGACTGGGCAGCAACTGTACCGACCATTTCACCTGGATTGACAATGGCATGTGTGAATCGCGATGCAATTTCACCCACAACCCAGTCAAAGGCTTCACGTGTCAGATGGAACTCCTCAATGACACGACGGACAGACAGGGTCGAACGGACCAGGATACGGAACAGCAGTGTAGCATTGTCCTGAGCCTCACGCGAGATTCTGTCCGTACCACGCACAACAACAAGCTGCTTCTCAAGGTTCTTAATGCTCTCCAAAATGTGGCGAGGGTCCAGATCGCTAGGCCGCTTGTGATCAACGTGGAACATCTGTTTCGAGTTCCAGATGTAGCGCTTAATGTTTGTTGGTAGAGGCCAGCCATCCTCACCTTCCGTGAAGATGTAGTTGCGAAGCAAATCACGATCCTCCTGAAGCTGTTGGAACTCCTGCTCCAGAAGAGTCTGCAGATCTGGCTCGCCACGCTTGGCAGCTTCAGCATCGCCTTCCTCGATAGCCTTAATAACGCTGTAGTCCAACGAGCCAGGTTTGAAGCCCTTCGATTTATCCGTCAAATCCACGCGGTATTTCTTCTCGAATGCTGCGTTCGACAACTGGACAGAGTCCAACTTCTGCTTCTCAACAAAGCAGGCATCCATACCATCTTCACCGTAGCAGAACTGAATGACGTGGCCGAGCGAGTTACGGACTGTACCATCATACTTGACCATAACATCTTCCAGAGCCTTGACAAGACGACGCTGGATATAACCCGTCTCAGCCGTCTTGACAGCCGTATCAATCAAACCTTCACGACCACCCATAGCGTGGAAGAAGAACTCTTGAGGAGTCAAACCACGCAGGTACGAGTTTTCTACGAATCCTCGACTCTCGGGAGAGTGATCGTCCTTGGTGAAATGTGGCAGCGTACGATACTTGAAACCGAAGGGAATACGTTTACCCTCGACGTTCTGTTGACCGACACAAGCTGTCATCTGCGACACGTTGATGTACGAACCCTTGGAACCAGCCACGACCATCTGTTTGACGTTGTTGTCCTCGCGCAAACTCTGCTGAGCCATCTTACCGGCATCGTCACGAGCCGTGTTAAGAACCTTGTTCACGTTCGATTCGAACGTCTCACGCAGGGTCATACCTGGCTTGCACTCAAGCTTGTCCTGCTGAGCTTGCAAAATAAGCTCAGCCACGTTAGCCTTGGCATTACTGATAATGGACGTGATACCAATGACCGTCTCGCGATCTGCCACAGTGTCTCCAATACCGATACTGAAGCCGTTCTGCAGCAGCCAGTAGTTGACCACAGTCTGACATCCGTTGAAGAAAGTCTTGGCAACCTCAGGTCCATGCTGGTTCATAATGACGTGAATCAAACCGCCTCCCGAAGTACCGACCGTCTTCTTACAGACAATACCTGCCAAAAGCTCGCCATTCTCAACAATGACCTTGGTATCGCCAGGCGAGATATCAGTGTCCTCATTATCGGGGTGTGTCGAGTGGTATGTGATACAGTTGATGCCCTTGGGAATAACCATGCTAAGAATCTGCTTGCCTGTCCACAAAGGCTTGGGCTTCAAGATAGCTGGAGTAGGCAAGAAACCTTCCCATCCAGGAACCCACATCACAAGGTTCATCACAAGGTCCTTAGACAGGAAACAGTCGCGCTTGGTAAACTTGCGGATACCGCACAGTGTGTCCTGCACAATACCCATGACGGGCTTGTTGGACTGGGGCGACACAATCTGCTTTGGAACCATGCAAATCTCTGTCAACTCGGCACGTGTCTCAACCGACTGGGGAACGTGCAAGTTCATCTCATCACCATCGAAATCGGCGTTATAGGGTGAAGTGACAGACAAGTTGAGACGGAATGTCGAGTAGGGCATGACACGAATTCTGTGACCCATCATAGACATCTTGTGCAACGAAGGCTGACGGTTGAAGATAACCACATCACCATCGTTGATGTGACGCTCGACCTTCCATCCCAACTGCAAAGGTACCTCACGCTTGTTCCACCGCAAATCGATACGCTGACCATCATCACGAATAACATAGACAGCACCAGGATGCTCTGTAGGACCGTTGCGGACCAGCTCCTGCAGCTTATCAATGTTGTAAGGCGTAACCAACTCAGGGTAGGTAAGCGTACGGGCAATGCTACGAGGGACACCGACTTCATCGATAGACAAGTTGGGATCTCCTGTAATGACTGTACGAGCTGAGAAATCCACACGTTTGCCCATCAAGTTTCCACGAAGACGACCCTCCTTTCCCTTCAGACGTGCACGAATCGATTTGAGCTAAAACAATTTTGCAAGGGAAAAAAAATTAAACAGCGCATGAGTGTCAAACAATAACATTCTATAGTTTCATCCGAATTTCTTCCGCAGCGCCTTTCGTCGAGCTGGGCGCGGCACTTACAGGTCGACCGTTCTTATGGGCTGCGGCGGGCTGGCCAGCAATATCGTTATCCATGTATGTAGCCACATGATATTGGAGCAAGTTCTCATGTTGTTGGAGTAAGTGGGCGGGTGTTCCATCCTGCATACAGCGGAAGACATCAGCGTTGGTCTTAATGATGGCAAACAGTTTGTGAGTCAAATCATCCTCTCCCGTGCTGGAACCGTCCATCTGAATACTAGGTCGAACTGCCAGCGGCGGCACTGGCAGTACCGTCATAATCATCCACTCTGGGCGTGCAAACTCGGGCGACAAACCCATGGCAGCCACGTCCTCGTCCGAGATACGCTTCAAAATGTGGTAGGCATCGCTGGGTGTCAATGTCCTCTTTCCTTCAGGTTGAGAGTCCTGCATTGTTTGTTGATTTAAATGTAGAAAAGGTAAGGCAACGTTTAGCAAAAAAAGCCATAGACCAGCATTGCATACATACACAAGGCAATTCTTCTCAAATAAAGCCTAGACTCTTACATCATTAGCATTGGCCTTAAAATTGACGCTCAAGCCAAGACCCTCCTTACGGAAAACGGGCTGGCGATGTCCGCATCCACCATGCGACTTCTTCTTGGGCAGTGGGTTGCCTTGCTCATCATACTCGGGTTCTTCACCCATCTCACCATCAATCTCATCACCTCCCTCGCAAACCATCTTGGACTTGCACAGCTCCCAGACATACTTGAGGCGGACCTTGGGATCTTTGATGCGCTTTGCACGCACAAATTTGCTGTTACTCTGTTTTCGTCAGAAAGAAAAACATACAGGTCAGCTTCTACTTTATTGAAAAGTCATGCTTTCATGAAGCATAGACAATTTCGTTTTTTGCAAAACAAAATCAAACCACTTACATCGTCGACCTTGAGCTTGGAGCAAGAATAGCACACACACTCGAGGATCTTTTTCACCTTTGTCAGGAAGCCTTTTTACCCAAGTGGTTTAAAAATATAGTAGAAAGAGAACGGGAAAGGGGCATGTTGCAGGAAAATAGGTAAGTTTTTCTTTTTTTCCCGTGCTTCCTGTCAATTCTACCACACCCCTTCTCATTTTTTGTATCTCTCAATTCTCATTCTACTGTCTGTCCCTTTCCCCCCCCTCCTCCTCCTACTCCTCCATCTCCTGTCTCCTCCTCCTTTTTGGTCGTTAATATCTCCAGCACACTTCACACTCACCATTGAGATACACAGGCTTGGCAAGCTCGATATGACCAAAGTGGCCAGGACACTCTGCCATGCCCTCTGAACATGTTTGACACTTGAAGTTGCGGTTAATGGTGCCCATACGAGGGTCGTGGAGACCACCAATCTTGGGCCGTTTTGTGCCTTCATCAATCAATTCGGCATGTTCAATCTTGGCCACCGACATGTTTTTCTGTCAGAGAAAACGCATAGTTAGGGCACAATGATGAGAGTGTACAAAAGAAAAAAGAAAAATACAGCCAGCATTATGCAAAAAGTTGGCGCGATTGATCAGCAAGCTAGCCTATTAATTAACGTGTCGATTCTCTTTTTGTTGCAACAGAGCAGTGAATCGTCGCGTGGCAAACTGCTTGACAATGATGAATGTAGACAATAAAAAACCACATTCATATTTTTCCAGTATAATGCGTTCATTGTGTTGGACGTGATGAAAGGATCCATTGTCGTTCGGTAAGTGTTTTTTTTTGTTGAAGCTTCCAGGGCGAAATAAAAGAATGTTGAGTCAGGTAAAAGAGGAGAGGGAAAAAAAAGGCAAACATACAATTTCTTCCGGCGACAGGATACCAAACTGGACACAGTCGACACGCCGAAGAGGCGCGGACGAATAGGCAAACTTGTGTCCGTTCATGGTTGCAGCGTGCAGGAAGTCGAGGTCAATCGAACGAACGGTGGTGGGGAGGAGGAGGGAGGAGGGTTAGGGTACAGAAGCAGAGAGCACACTCTCAGGGTTCTGAACCAAAAGGATGAGAAGATGATAGACAGGTGAGGTGGGGGGTCTAAAGGATTCTCTCAGAGGTTGATGAAGAGGCTGATGAACAGAGCTGCTCAAATGATCTTTTTTTCTTGATTGTCTTCCTTTCTGATGCAAAGGATCCGCCCCACAGCAATCAAAGCACAAGAAAGAGCAAAAAGAAAAGAAGAAAAAGAAGGACAAAGATGATGCAATGAATGGAACTGCTCCGCACCCTTTTATACGCTTACGCCAACAAAGTACGCCGGAAGCGGCCATAAATACGTCACCGAAGCTAAATTGTGTGCATGAATAATCACTCCATGTGCTTTAATATTTTGTTTGGGATTACTTTGCTCTTCAAAAAAAGATAATCATGCGTTTTTTTTGTGGGTGGATGGAGGTGGGGGTAACTAGAGCAAGACACGCCCAAAGATGAAAGAAAAAAAATAGGACGTGCCATTCAAAGTGAAAGAACAACCATGGGTTAGCAAAAGGGTAACAAAAGAAGTAAAGGTAACAAGGGGGATATGGATAGGATAGGAGGAGGTGGAGGAGGGTAATAAACAGAATGAATTAACGATTTCTTATTGCTTTGAGCCTTCACCATCCCACCACCGGTTGATCGAGCTGGCTTCGCTCATCATGGTATCCCGAACAGGGGGGGTCAGCTTGCCACTTGAAGAGCCACCGGCCAGCGGACTGCTCGTGAGCGGGCTCGTGCCCGTTGGGATGACGGCACTGTCACGGATCGATGAATTGCGGCGTGGCAAGTGCACAGGCGAAGCAGGACGCGAAGGTAGCGACGACCGTGGCGAGTTGCGGCCCGAAGGCGAGCGACGTCCCTCCTGGTCCTCCTCACGCAGCGTCATGGGTGTCATAGCCGCCATGTTGACCTCCTCGAAATCGTCGTCCAGGGCATTCTCATCGACGGCTGTCACACAGACAACTGGGAAAGCACCTTCGGCAGATGTATTCAAGTTGGTACCGACTGCCCAACCATCGTCAAAGACACGGTGCACATTAATGATGTCGCCGGGAGTAAGGTCGAGCTCGTCAGCCATCGAAGCCTGGTAAGGATAGATAGCCTGGCAGAACGAAGGCTTGTTAGCATCGCTGCCAGCCATGGAACCAGCAGCAGCACCAGCGGCAGCAGCACCAGCGACAACGGCGCCGGCGCCAGCGCCCATAGCAGCAGCGGAGGCTGCACTTTCCTTCGAGACTGGAGGCAGGTTGGACATTGGAATCTGGATATTGGAGAAGCCTTCTTCCTGCAGCTTTGGTGCGGAAATGCTGTACTTGCCGCTGCCGCTGGAGACGTTGCGCGACAGGTTGCCCTTGGCGGGCGAGGCACGGCGCGAGCGACGCATGCAAACAAAGATGAGAGCAATCAGGACAACCAGACCAACGCCACCTCCTGCAATGCCTCCGATAGCAGCCGTTGAGAGACCTGTATCCGACTTGTTGCCACCAGTGTTGCCGCTGCCGTTGGTAGGAGCAGACGTAGGTGGGATGACGTACGATGTGGTGGCGGTTGATGTGGCGGCGGCGGTAGTTGTGGGAGCAATTTGGCATTGGGCAGCGTTAGCGGCACAGCAAGCATCAGTTGTGTTGGTCTTGCAAAATTCGCACATGGCCGCCTGATTATCCCAGCCTAGCAGTGGAGGACAAAGTGTAAAAATACATTAGTGCAATTGCTCTCATGGACACGAGCGAAACCCAAATCAAAAATTTATCTAGACTAAAGATACTGCTGGGCGGGGTAGTGCGGGCCTGCTGTGCCCAATCTAGCCTACTAGCCAAACAACAACCCAGCCAACCAGTTTCAAAACAAACGAAGGGTCGGTCGGATAGAGGACACCAGCTCATGTTGTGGTTCAACAAGAGGTACAACAATAATTATTAAAAAGTTAATGAAGCGAGGGAGAACCACCCGACTGATTGAACCATTGTAGACGAGAGAGAGATACAGGGCTGAAGAAACAACATATATATCCCATATATACTCAGTTTAACGCCTTGCTCCGCGCTGCTTGGGAGGGAAACATAACATATCATACATACATACACGCACCCCGCTACTGCCTCCCCCCTTGCTTGGGTCATCGTCTTTGTCGCATGCACTTAGACGCCGGTATGAAAAAAAAGTTCATAGTTGCCCTTTTCGGTGGTGCATACGGTAAGCGATGAGATTCTGCTCCCCTTTTCGACAGTCGCATCAAAAGACCTGCTGTCAGCCAGTTCTACATTTTCCTCCTGCCTGTCTGCACACACACACACAAACACTCACACACATTGACCATGTGGTTTTGGTCAAAACTTGTGAAGTGCTCTTCAACCGAAAGCAAGAACAACTGGCATGGAGTACAAAGCGTCTGTTCGCGTGTTTTCAACCCCTCTTTTTTTTCCTCGCCCTTCTCACCCCTCACCACCAGGAGACGAGGCTCATTGCGCCTCTCTCTGATGGATCACGATCTCAACCTTGGATAAAAATAATGAAGCCCTATTGAAAAAGCCTTTTTTCATCTTCACCCGCTTAATCAAACTGAATATTATGTGATCACTTCACCAGCCCTCTCCCTCCCTCCACCCGAGCGAGGAAAAAGGAACAAAGGGCATGCGGTAACCAAAACGTTTCGTTGGCTGCAATGTAAGCAGCCGCATGGGCCATGGTATGAGAGGGGAATGAACAAAAGGGGGAACCATATGGTAGAAGGTGAGAACAAAAAAAAACAAGCTGGGTATAGAGATTGCACTTACCACAAGTAGCAGCTTCTAACTTGACTCCATCAACGCAGGTGGCTGTGTCTGTAGAGCGCAAGCTGTCCCATCCGCTACTGGCCGAGCAGATGCTTTGGATGGTGCTAGCCGCTTCGGTAGCCTTTGAGTCTCCAGCGCACGTTGCCGCGACCATTCTGGAGAAATCTGCTGCGTATGCTTCGCACGTCGTCTTGCAGAGCGAAGGAGGATACTGAGGGCGAGAACATCTTTGTGACTCTTCAGCATGGGCAATGGAGGCGCAGAGCATGCTGTTCTGGTAGCGGACACGCACTGAAGAGTTGTATGCTGAACACAGTTCCTTGTCAGCAACAAAGGCAGTAGCATTGAGCAGAGCCTTATCAAACGAAGCTACGTCCGTGAAAGTCGGCATTTTGATGCCAAACTTTTCCAAGGTTGAGATTCCTCCTTTGATGTCGATTTGGAATGCATCGTAGCCAGGGCACATCGTGCTACCCTTGAGCGCAATGCATTGAGCATACGCTGTAGACAAGAATGTAATAGTCACGAAGGCGTTCCTGAGCCAGCGTTCTTTGGAAAACGAGGGAGACATGTTTAACGGAATCGTGTATGTTTCAATGGCACGAAAAAAAAGTCGACGGAAGAGGAAATCTCGGAAAGGCCGAAAGACAGAGTGCACTTCTTTGAGAAATGGATAGGATATGGATTATACTGCAAGTATGAGAGAGAGAAAGCTGAAAGAGCAGGTGGGCTGGTTGCTGTTTGTGGGAATAAGAATGGAGGGGAGGATGAATAGGAGAGAAGATGAGGCAGACGGAGAACAACGCAGAGACACGCAGATGTCAAACTTCCAGGGTAGTAGGCAAAGTATGAGAATAGAGAGGCGAAGGAGAGAGAAGGGGCAGGGTCGTTAGAGAAGAAAAGCGAGAAGAATGAGGAGTTGGAGAAGGAGAGAAGGCGATAAAGGATGGTCGTTAATTAGGGCGAAGCGAGATGAGGACAAGCAAGGGAGGAGGGTGGAACGATGACCGAGAGGCAGTGAGGGGGGGAGAGGAATGGGGGAGTGGGAACGAAGAGGAACACACTGCCCAATGCAGGAGATGGAGTAATGACAGAAAAGGGCGGGAAGTGGGAAGGAAAGAAGAAATGAAAAAAGGGTGGAGCAGAATGAGAATGATAAAAAGGTCAGTGGAGGGAGGAGTAGGGATGATGACCCACAACGGCTCCCTTCCCCCTTCGTGGTCCTAGATGGCGGAATCAGACGTGCGTGTTTCTGTGCCTTCTCTTCGTTCCACCTGTAACCCTGGTTGGGTGACCACAAACAAGAGCAAAAAAGAGTTAATAAGGTAGGCCAATGAAGCACAAAGGTGCTAAATAATTGTCGGTGAGTTATGGATGTTGTGTGCGTGCATTTTTTATGTATATACACGGCAGCACTTAAAACAGTGAGAAACACTGTAATACGCACCTGGTCTAACCTTATGCCCCAGCGCCAGCCTTATTACAATTGGCAGCAAACAATTGCAGCCTGGTTTGGATTTCAGGCACCAGGTCGCTCCCCTCCTGTTGCTTCTCCTCTTCTTCTTCTTCTTCTTTTTCTTCTTCCTCCTCTCTATCGTGCAAAACACTCCTGTGTCTCATAAAACCCTTACTTCACTTTGAACAGGCACAGCTGAGCATTGTTATTGTAGGAGACAGTCTAGTACTGTACTGTCCAGATGGAAACCTGCTGGATACATGCTTAGTCGTCATGAAATGGGCTCCAGACAAGAGCAACAGTTCTTTTTTTTGGCAACACCCTTGTAAACACACACACTCTCACATCTCTCATTCTCTATATTTCACCCGCACTACCTGCACAACCCTAGAAATACCAAGTAGGCTCCTCTATCCCCCTCCCCCTTCTCCCCTCTTCCTGATCCCCTACTCTGTCTCATTCTCGTATGTATGCGCCGTCTGTGTTTATACGCTCGGAGCTGAGCTGTTATCACAGGTCAGGTACGATCAGAGCCCTGTTCCTGAGTGATGGCAGTCACGGAACTCTGTGGTTGTCAACACAACCATAACCTTTTCCTTCAATTCTTCGGCAGCTTCCGTCTCTCATTCAGCCAGCACCACTCCATTGCATTACAATGTCTTTGTTGCGCCTGGCTTCCTTCGGCGCCTCGGCACGGACTGCTCGCCTGGCGATTGCTCCTAACGCTGTCTCTTCTTCTCCCATCCCTTCTGCACGAACACTGAGTACACAGACCAACTCCGTTTTCCGAACAGCCGTAACCAGGGCTGAAGGCTATCACCATGCTCCGATCCGAGCAAGGACTAGCTTTTACAGTGTAGGACAAGCCTTGGCGTATGTCTCTCATAGAGCTCCCAAGAAGCAGGTTTGGGCCAGCATCGCCAATCAGAGTCGCATTTACTCCGCCTCTGCTGCCAACCCTGCAGATCAGGCATCGCCAGCCTATTCAGTCGAGGATATGATGCCTGTGGATCACATCCGCAATATTGCTATTATCGGTAGGCGTCTCGAGATACAAGAGAATAACGCAGTGTATGAGGGAATGATTGTACAAGAGATTTTCATTAACCTCCTCCTCCTCTCTTTATACTCATATAGCTCACGTCGATCACGGCAAGACGTCCCTTGTGGACAAGCTTCTAGCACAGGCGGGAGAGGCACTCGGATCGACTCGTGTGATGGACTCGAATACCTTGGAAAAGGAACGTGGTATCACCATTCTCAGCAAGGTTACTTCAGTCGCCTACACGAGCCAGGACGGCAAGACCTACAAGATTAATATCGTAGGTAGGTTATCTTTAGAACGTGGACAAAAAACCATTGTTTTTCAGCACTTTTTAGACTATAAGACTAACGTCAACTATTCTTGCTATAACAACCATAGATACCCCTGGACACGCTGATTTCGGAGGAGAGGTTGAGCGTATCCTGTCGATGGTCGATGGCGTTGCATTGATCGTAGGCAAGTCTTACTTTGGCTGATCTGTCCATGGCTGATGCATCGCCGAGATTTTTTTTTTTTTGCATAACCACACCCTAACCCAGCCTCCTTTATTGTACTATATTGTGGCTCTGCTATTTAGATGCAAGCGAGGGACCCATGACACAAACCAAGTTTGTCCTGAACAAGGCACTGGAACGCGGACTGCGCCCACTGGTGGTGATGAACAAGGTGGATCGCCCAACATCGCGCGTGGACGAAGTTGATGGACTGCTCATGGACCTTTTCAGCTCTCTTGGCGCAACAGATGAACAGATGGACTACCCAATTGTCTACGCTAGTGCCAAGGAAGGCTGGGCAACACGTAGCATGGACGAGCCCCGAGAGAACATGAAGCCTCTTTTCGAGCTTATGATCAACCACGTGCCCATCCCTGTGGTGGACCGCTTCAAGCCATTCCAAATGCTGGTGACACAGATCGACAGCAACCCTTACTTGGGCAAGTGCTTTTTGGGCAAGATCTCGGGAGGCACGCTCAAGGTCGGCGACAAGATGCAGGCTCTCGACCCAGAGGGCAAGGTGACTGAAAACGGTCGTGTCACCAAGATTTTCATTCGCCGTGGACTGGAGATGATTCCCGTGGAAGAGGCCGGTGCTGGCGATATTGTCACAGTGACAGGTCTTTCCAACGCGACCGTCAACTCGACTCTCTGCGATCTGACCGTGACAGAGCCCCTGCCCTCGACCCCGATCGATCCCCCCACTATCGCCATGAAGTTCTCCGTGAACGACTCTCCATATGCAGGTGAGGAGGGCAAGCAGTTGACTTCAAACATGATCAAGGATCGTCTGCTCAAGGAGGCTGAGACCAACGTTGCGCTCCAGGTTGTTGAGGCCGACAATAAGGAGGCCTTTGAGGTCCGTGGCCGTGGTGAACTGCAGCTTGGCGTCTTGATCGAGACGATGCGTCGCGAGGGTTTTGAGCTGAGTGTGTCCCCACCCCGAGTTGTGTACAAGGAGATCGATGGCGTGCGCCATGAGCCTGTCGAAGAGGTTACAATTGATGTTCCCAACCAATACACTGGTACCATCATCGAGAAGCTGAGCAAGCGCAAGGCTGAGCTCAAGATGTTTGATGAGAACGGCGATAAGACACGTCTGATCTTTGAGTGCCCCACCCGAGGCTTGCTCGGCTATGCTGCCGAGTTTAAGAACGACACCAGCGGCGATGGTACACTGAACCACACTTTCCTCAACTACTCGCCTTTCAAGGGCCCACTCGAGCGTACCCGCAAGGGATCTTTGGTTGCCACCGGTACGGTGGGTCTGGCTACCGCGTATGCTCTCAACCTGATTGAGCCCCGTGGTAAGCTGTTCATTCGACCCGGCGACAAGGTCTATGCTGGTATGGTCATTGGTGAATCGTCCCGAACGGGTGACCTCGAGGTCAACCCCACCCGCGCCAAGCAGGTGACCAATATCCGTACAGTCGCCAAGGACGACAACATCATCCTGCGCCCTCCCGTTGAAATGTCGCTCGAAACCATGATCAGCTACTTGGCTGCAGACGAAGTTCTGGAGGTGACCGGCTCCTCCCTGCGCATCCGCAAGCGAGAACTTGATGCCACGAAGCGTCGCCAGAACCTTCGTGCTGGTCGTGATTAATAACTTCTTTTTTATCACCCTGTATCCTTACTGTGTTTCTTAGCACCCAACTACATTATCCTGTACCCCATAGTTTTGTTTTATACTAGAGCTTTGTTGTTATTTTTTTTTCCTTTGCATCACATTCCGCATTTTGTTGACTTTATATAAAGTACAATGAACAATTACAGATACTTTTTATTTCATATTGTTACAAAATGTTTAGTTCTCAGTGTAGACATCGACGCCCCACTGAGGATCGCAGTAGCGGTGGGTACCAGACTTGGCAATGCTGTCGAGAAGAGCAACATCCTCGGGTGCCAGCTCAACATCATAGAAGTTGCTCTCGACACGCGACAGTGTGACCGACTTGGGGATGACAGAGGTACCACGCTGGGCGCCCCACGAGATAAGGATGTTGGCGTTCTGAGTGTTGTACTTCTTGGCCATCTCAGCCAGCTCAGGACGCTTCATCAGAGCAGAGTCAGTGGAGCCCAAAGGAGAGAAGGCAGTCAGGTGAATACCCTTCTCCTTGCAGTACTCCAGAAGCTCCCACTGAGGCAACTCAGGGTGGATCTCAAGCTATTGTCAAAGAGTACAGCATCATAATACAACCAAACATTAGAAAAAAAATACAGCTCTCTGGCATTTCGTCTTTTTCTTCTGATCCACAGTATCACATCAATGTAAATGCTTCCGAATGTATGGGATTTCGTTCATACCTGATTGACAGCTGGAACAACCTTGGCAGTCTTCAGCAGCTTCTCGAGGTTCTTCTTGGAGAAGTTGGAGACACCAATAGCCTTGACCTTGCCAGTCGAGAGGAGACCCTCCATGGCCTTCCAGGTGTCGGCGATGTCAACATTCTCAAGGATAGGCATACCATTTTCACCGGTGGGGAAGGCAACATCACCAGACTTGAAGGAAACGGGCCAGTGAATCAGGTAGAGATCAACATAGTCCAGGCCGAGGTTCTATAATAGATATAGGGGGGGAGAAAGCACAAATCGATATTTCAAGGTCAGCGGCTGTGATCCAAGCTGAATAAAGAGCGAGTGTCTTTCTCGTCATGTCCACTAGATCGGCAGTGTTTTGTGTTTGAACTTGCTCCTCCACAGTTCTCGAAAATACCATATTGCATATATTATGATATCACTGATCCATTCTGTTTCATATCCCAATCCGACATACCTTGAGCGACTCCTCGAGAGCAGGAAGGACGTCCTCGGGACGGTGCTTGGTGTTCCACAGCTTGGTGGTGATAAACAGCTCGTTGCGAGGGACACCAGACTGGCGAATAGCATCACCAACCTCCTTCTCGTTACCATAGATCCATGCTAATCACGACGAATCCACCCAGAGAGAATGAGAGTATTTAAAAAAGGGTGAAAATATGTCAGTAAGAGTAAATCTGGGAAAGTGGGCGTACCCATGCACTTGTACATTGCAGATCGTTCAAGATCATCCAATCACAATAGAGATGGCGAAATCTTGTCTGGTTGCAATTCTTACCTGCATCGATATGGCGATATCCGACCTTGAGGGCATGGAGAACAGCGTTGCCGACCTCATTGGGCTTGGCCTGCCAGGTTCCCAGACTAGTATAGGAAGATCCAAGGTAAGGGTAAAAACGCGAGTTAGTTAAGCAAGGAAAAAAACTAGAGGAGGGTGAAGAGGAAAGTGTGGATCTGCAATAGGAGTTTGATTTTGGCGTTGGTTGCAACTTACCCAACAAGAGGGATGGTAGCGCCAGTGTTGAGCTTGCCAATACGTCCAAGAGCCATGGTGTTTGAAATGAAGTGAGTGTAGATGAGTTGGAATGGAAAAAGTTTGAATGAAGAGAGAGCATGGCAGCCATGATCACCCTCTTATATACGAATGTTGTGTCGCAGTGTGAAAAAAAGGAAGTGTCTCGAACCCAGCACTTGGTAGCTGACAAATATGGCGCGAATACCAACTTTGTACGCACAAGACACTTTTACCCGCTGCGCAGCCCCTTGAATTGCTAGCACCCTAGCACACGCCCATGGAACATGGTTCCCAAATTTGAATAGGCTTGTTCAGCCAATGCGAACCAAAAATAGTGTTTGCAAGGTTAACGTTTGTATTGGCACAATCATTCGCACACAGCACATGAAGGGAAACAGAGATAGCGATATGACAACACGATAAAGTACAGACAGACTGTAGCAACTACAGCTACAATTATCGTATTATGATAGAAGGCGTTTCTTGAGACAGTTGTATTGCTCATTCTGCTATTGATCCGTGGTAAGCGTGCACCATAACATATGATGCTGTGGACACCAAATTCTTTTTTTGTTGTGGCAACCGTAGATGTTCTTGTTGGTGAAGACGCCTCAATCGCGCGGAGAGTACAGTTTGTCGATTGTGAATAAGAAGGTTGAGGCGTAAGAGAGATAGCTATCTGTTGCTGCTCATGAAAGCGATGCGCCAGCTGCGACCGCTCAACTTGAAGCTGTTGCACGCGTTGATATTGTTATCATTGCTGAGGATCAACAAATGAGGGACTATCTATTCCGATGTTGCCTCTTACTGGAAGCTGTTGTTGCACACGAAGCAATTGCTGTTGCTGTTTTCTCTAGACCACTAGACCAGTACAATGTACTTGTAATTCGCTGTACACCAAACATCGCTTACATTCTCCATGATGCTCCACAAGAGGAACTGCAGAGACAGTGTGTTCTAAAACAACTAAAACTTGTTCTCCATGACTTTTTGGAGGAGGGCGACATACCTGAGATTGAGCACACCATCACATAAGAAGACTCAAACGAAATGTCATCCACTGCCTTGTTAAAATGCTACCCTATTTCAAAAGAAAAACACTTTGGAACTTGTCGATAGCTTTGTATAAATGCAAACACAAACATATTGCCAATTACTGGGTAAGCACCTTTTGTGATGGGTGCAAGCGACCCCCCGAAGACCAAATCTGTCACAATGATCCGTGTAATGATTGCCCCAGTGGAAAAAAAAGACAGGCACTTTCCTCTATAGATCCACCCCATTGCCGAATTGCCCAAGTGCTGTCGATGCTAGTGAAAAAAATCATAGTCGAAGAGTAAATGGGAGCTCACGTAACCAAAGACATCCTCGGTCCCTTCTCCGACGGTCAATGAAGAAGGATGGGACCCCGATGATGGTCGTTTGATTAGTAACCGTTGACAAATCGTCGCAATACGAACTCAGGAGATAACACCGATGTAGATGCACGTCCCTCCAGTATTCAGCTCCGCTCCACACGCATACTTAGGACGCTCGCTCACAAAAATGCTAAACATTTGGTCTAACACCTCCCAAAAAGACCGACCACCAAAATGTCCCACAGGAGACCCACAATAAACTGCGTGCACTCATGTACATGTTCGTCATACTCGCTGGTTTTCTTACACAAAAAAAGGGCTACCAAAAAGGGGAACAATAGTCCATGCTAGGTGTGTGTGAGAGAGGGAAAATATTTTCCCACGGCGCTGCACAATGTCAACGTTCAACAAACTGAATCATTCACAATGAGTACGCCATTCTTGCACAGGGCCAATCAGCACTTGCATGAACATGGAGCAGCATGCTTTAAACGTGATGAATGAACACCTTTGTTACAACCCGGCTCCAAGGCTCCATTTTTCACTTCCAGTCTACACGTCGACTATGTCCCATCACACCTTCACTCTTCATATTCCCTACAATAAAGCTCTGAGTCGATTCGCTTCTGCCAATGTTAGGTAGGACCCAGGGACGTAGACACTTCTACAAGCTATCCAAAATGTCCAAAATGTGAGTACATCCCATTCTTTTTTTTCCACCTAGTGTGAGGATACTGAACGAGTTCCTCAGTCAAGCACAGCCTGAGGATCTACTGGATCAATCCTCTACTACATTACTACCATTGAACTCCAGCTGGACTCCACACGAAAAAAGCTATTGCAGGTAATCACTTTATGTAGTACACCCTACACTTTTGTAAAACGAGAACATCCAATAGCTGCGTCAATTGCTTGTTAAGAAGACAATTAGAAATACAGAATCAGATAGACTATGTTACCATGCTCAAGGACCTCAGACATGAGTAGAAAAAAATCGTACGAATTGACTGTAAGGATATCATGATGAATAATCATAGAAGTACAAACCTTCATGGTATCCCATGATTCACTTTGTGGTGCACATATTGAGCACAAATGACTTGTAGTCCTTATTGAAGAATACATAGAAGCACACTATAGCACTGCTTCTAATCATATCATGTCACAATAAATGATGTTTTCAGCTATTACTGTTTATCTTTTTCATGAGCGTGGTTATACTTCCAGCATAATCACTCTAACTCTTTTTTGGTAGATCAGATATAATAAAAGACACGCTTCTTACAGACGACAATAAAACTCACCTGATTTCACTTGAACTCCGATCCCTGTTTACCACTAGGTAATGTAGGACCCTATCCTGACACTTGTCTGCCTAACTTTCAAGTTCCTTCAAAGGCTTACTCTTTATACTCTTTGCAGGGCTGTCGTTCTCGAATCCTCAAAAGGACGCTCTAATCCTCGTCCTGTTGTCAACCATGTAGCAAAGGGTGACAAAGGGCATGCCACAAGTTTCCTCAACAGACCCTTCATACCCCACATAGAAATCGACAAAAGGAAATACAAAGATTGCACCATACCATCGCTAACGTAAACGACCCAGCTCCTTTCGTACTCGAAGGGAATATGTCAGATCACCACAAGTCATCCAATCAAACTAGAGATGATGGAATCATGCTGTTGGATGCGACTTTATCTGCATCGACGAGGTGATATCCTACCTTGTGGGAATAAGAACAGCGTAACTGACCTCGTTATACTTGGCCCACCAGGTTCCCCAGACCAATATAGAAAGGTTGAAAGTTACAACGCGTATAGGATAACTGGGTGCTAGAAAAATAATAAGAAAAGAAACACTGGATTTAGCTGTAGCTCACCCAATAAGAGGGATGGTAGTGCCAGAATTGGCTTACCAATACACCCAAGAGCCATGGTTTTATGCGATGAAAAGTACCAGTGAGTCGGAATGGCAAATTTTGTGAATGATAAAATGAGGTGCGAAAAAGAATGGTCTCGACTCCCAGTGGATGAATACCCCCACCTTGTACGCACCAAGACGATTCGCCCTCCACATAGCTTTTTGAATAGCTAACACCAAGGACACTCTCGTAGAGCGTGGGTCCCCCCAAATTGAAATCGTCTTGCATATCCAATTCAAGTCAGCGTTCGTGTTAGCACAAACCTACATTTACAGACAGTACATAAAGGAAGACAAAAGTTGGAAGTATGATAACATGATAAAAAGAACAAAACATATTGTAGTAACTAGAGCTATTATTACTATAGCTATTTGCGGTACTCGGTAAACGAAGCCCTCCTCGTATCAAACGAACTGGTCGGCGTAGTACTTGCCCATGATGAATGGATGCTCGAATTGGATGCTGGGCTGATGATCCCAGTTGACCAAGATCCATTAGTTGTCGCAGCGCCTCCATTTGGGGCTAGATTGGTCGTCTGGATGCTGAGCGTCCTCGGCTGCTGTTCTGGAGGTATATATGTCGAAGACCCTTGTAGTCCTGGAGGCGGCAAATGCTCTGGCATCTGGTTTATTGTACCATACATATCTGGTGCTGTGGATGCCGTATTCCATTTTTGTTGCGACAGCCGTATTTGCTGCTGTTGTTGCTGTAGACGCTGTTGGAGTTGTAATTGCTGCAGGCGCTGCAATTGCTCAGAAGATGCAGCTTGGTTGTGAGGAGCAAGAGGGTAGGAAGGTTGAGGCGTAAAAGAGGCTGACGCCTGTTGTTGCTCATGCATGCGTTGCTCCAGCTGCGATTGCTCCATTTGAAGTTGTTGCATACGTTGGTATTGCTGCCATTGTTGAGGATCAACGAATGGGGGCCAACTATTCCGACGTGCCTCTTGCTGAAGTTGTTGTTGCTCACGAAGCAATTGCTGTTGTTGTTCCCTCTGGACCATGGCCATGTACTCCCGTTCTACAAGAGCCTTCCATTCCTTCATAACCTGTTCACGAACCTTTTCCTAGAGTAAATACAACCATAGGCAGATTATTTTAGAGATGGAGAAAAAAATAGTGTGGAAAAATGTAGAACCCCTTTCTTCGTCATTGCCATGTGCAACAAGAAGATTTTATGCAAACACTCCTACTCGTTTGCATGTACACACAAGGTACTCCCCTCTTTTTCCTCACCCTCCATCATTTTCTTAGTGTATGCGTATGACGAAAAAAAGATAATCCTATCTTACTTACCTTTTCCTGCTCCTCAAGGGCGTGCCATCCACCAAAGTCCATGGTCATGACGACATCGGCCATCCCAGGCCCATCGTCTGGGTTGGGCTCTTCTTCACCATCCTCAGACGTATCCATGACAGCTTTAATGTTTCTGCGCTTCATAATGAGCCTCTCGCGGGCTTCGTGCATAAGACGGTAGATCTCGCGATTATGTGACTCTGAGCGCCAGATCTCGGGGTTGATCTTCATAATGGGCATGTGTAGAGCATGGCGAGGCGGGATAGTCGTCCAGAGTATCCGAGACTTCAACGAGGCGTCATTTTCTTCCTCGCTCTCGGCAATACTCTGGATCAAGTCACTGAAACCACCTGCCCCGTTTACTGCTGCACCTGATCCCGACACCGATGAGGAACGCCGAAGGTAAGGACGGTCAAAGCTACCGACAGAGTGTCGTCGATGTGTCTGACTGCGGATGGCTGCCAACGATGGCGTCGAGAGGAAGCCAGATAAATCCTCAACGGCCGTCGATGCCGCTGTGGTGCCCCGTTCATTTCCAAAGGCGAAAATAGCCGGCGGCTTGCGCTGCATGTTGATAGACGACAGATAATCTTCTTGGGTGGTGTCTAAGAGGCCGTTGGTGGTAACACCAGCACCAGTATTGCCGGAAAGCTGCTGCTGCTGCTGCTGTTGCTGTTGCTGTTCCAGAGTCGAAGGCTGTTTCTGTGATTGTGGAGGTGGAGGGTACAGTGTTGTGGGAAAGTAGAAGTAATGAGTGAGCGGGTTGCGACTAAGACCGTCTATTGGGGGCGACCCGTTGTGGTTGTTGTGGTTGCTCGAGTCGGAGCTGTTACCAGGAGGGCTGCCACGGCGGCCATTACTGTTGTTGTCTGCAGAAGAGGAGTAGAGACTTTTGCGACTATGAACCGATGCGCGCCGGGGCAGTATCAGTGGTGCCGGGGTTGGCTGGGGATAAATTAGGCTGTCCATGCGAGTGTGGGAAAGAGAAGAGAGTTGCTGAAAGCCAAATTTGACAGTGAACCAAAGAGTACGAATGAGAAAGGCGTGAGAGACAGTGCGTGAAAGTTTGGATATGAGGAAAGGCAATGGAGTGTGCAGAGTTAAGGCAAGACAGAAAAATAGAGAGTGAGAGAAAGGGATGGAAGTGATACAAAGATTGCAGAAACTGGAGGGGTGGCGGATGAGTGATAGAAGACTGGGCGGCTGGGTGAGAAAAAAAAAAGAGGAAATACGAGACATGATCACCAGATTTCTGGTTTGAAATCGTTTATTGCTCAAACATATTTTTTTTATCTGCCAGAACGTCGAGTATTGTTGGACAGAAGTACTACCTTCTTCTTGCCACGCTTTACTACAATCTCGGGCTCATAATCATACTCATCCGTGTACTCGTCCTCATAATCGTCGTAGTGCCGATTGCTCGCAGGCACCATTGGTGTGCCCCATACTGTCGATCCCGTGGAAGTCGCATTCGTTCCAGACGTTCGGCTATATTCCTGGCTCTGGCTACCTCCTGTGGTGGACGGCGATGGTGTCGGAGGTAATCCCTTTGATCGCGACGTACCAGCTGCAACCATCGCATTTGCCTCACTTAACGTCGGCATCTCCTCCTCGAGTGAAACCTGACTTGCCACTCGGATGGCCTCCCGCATCTCCGCATCTATCAAGACATTGCGACCATTGCCTTCAAAACCGGCTCGCTGCTCAACCTGGAAAAACGGGTCGTTGGCAATGATCTCTTCCCGTCGCTGCGAGGACAGCAGTCGTGGATTCAGCTTGCGCTCGCGTTCGATCCGTTCTCGCTCCTCGCGGGCTTCCTTCTCACGTTGCCTTGTCCGCCGCAACTTGAGTTCGTGTGAGAAGGGCTTGAGACTCTCCACGCTCACTATATTATCCAGAGCAACATGCAAAAATGATACCTCACACCCGAGCGGTAGATGACCTAGATACTTGCACTTCTTTCGAACCTCCTCTGTAAGATTTGTTTCCTCAATATCCAGGACTTTGACCCGAATTTCGTCCGGAAACTTGTCATAGCTCTCGAAATGTTGGCGAAGAATACGAATATCCAATGGTTGGAGATAAAGATGCAGTCCATTGGCAGCTTGATAGAAATGGAAAGTTGTCGACGGCGTCGAACTTTCCGGAATCTTCTTCTGTTTCTCGGTCGCCTCAGGTTTTCGTACCTGCTCCTCCTGCTGACTCTCTGCCTCAAGTTGCTCAGACAAGTCTGTTTGGCTGTGTACCCTCCTGAAAGCCTCATGTAATGACTCTGGATCTTGCTCAGCGACCATTCTTGAATGTTCCTCCTTCTCATCCTGGGTCATCTCAGTGACAACTCGGCTTGGTATCGCAGCCTCTTGATCCTGAGACGCCATCACAGAAGCTGGAGTGTCGCCATCATTATCTTTTTTCTGGATATCCGCCTCCTGTTGCAATTTCTGTTTCTCCTGTTGTTCATTGCTTAGTCGCTCCAAGTACTGGCGTAAGAGGCGCTCCCGCTGGAGAACCGTTTGGGGGTAAAACTTGAGCTCCTCAGCAAGATCTTTTTGCCTCTGTCTAATCTTCTCGCGTGCCATCTCCAAAAATACGATTTCCTCCGAGTTGTCCGTAGAGCCGTAACTTTTGGACTCTTCTATGCTGAACTCAATATCACGCAGGTCACGCTCAAGCTCTGCGTCAATCCGTTCCATTGATGTAAGTATGAGACGACTAAAATTCAGTGCATCCGGATAGAACGACAGGGGCGGCTGTCCTTGAAGGTGAGTTGGAAGCACATTTTTAACGCCAGGGAAGCTGGCCGATCGCGGTAATGCCAAAGTTGAATTCTAGCAGAAAGTAGAGCGAGGTCAAATAGATAGATTAGAACACATCGATCAGCATGTGATTAACAACGATACGACTGTGCAGCCGGGACACAGGACCAACTTACAAGAGAACGGAAGACAAGACGCATGTTGATCCATACGTCTTTGTGAGCAGCAAGCTGTTTGGCAATTTCCTTCTCGCCATGTTCAGCTATGCCATGTGGGTCCTCGTGGATAGGACGGACGCTCTTAAGGTCCTTTTCATAGATGGCATCCCAACAAATGGGACATTTGCGCCAGCTCTTGTTCGTTTCATTCAATGCAAGATAATGCAGGACACAACTAAGACAGTACACATGGCCACACTTTGTGATGCGAGCGGCAACAGGTGGCTGTAGGCAGATAGGACAGGTCTGTGGCACGGAGATCAAGACTTGCTCAATATCCTCCCAACGGATACGAATATCCGGGTCCACCATCAAAGGGCTGTAATCCCCTTTGGGATTAACAAGGAATCGAAAACTATCAAGAATGGATCGTGGTTGTCAGTTACACCTTGAGTTCTTCATTAAATGCCCTTTCGATGTGCTGGCAGCAACCCCTCTCCTCCGTGTTTCTCATTCTCTTATCTTTCCTTTCCTTTTTGGAGCCTGAGCCACGAGGGATCAACCCACCACAATGATTCGAACAAAGTAGATTCCAAAGAGTCACTCCAATACAAGCTGCTCTATTATGCAACCCACGCACCTACATCTTTTCCTCTCTCTCCCTCTCCCTCTGCAACTCATGGACAGAGAATATTAATAACTTACTTTGCATTAATAAACCGCTCCTTGTCAAAAGGTTGATAGTTGGCGTTTCGCCGACGGCGGACAGGGCCCATAATCTGAGGTTCCTCCCGTGCAGGAAAGGAAAAATTGAGGAGGTGGTTCAGTGATACTTGATTCTTCTTTGTGCTCTTGCTGCCATTGCCTGCTGCCCCGCCGCCGCCAAGTGAGAGCTGTTGAACAGAGCTGGACAGCGAATCAGTCGAAGTAACACTTGAAGCTGATGCCGATCGGATACTCGGGCTGCGGATCTCGCGTTCGTGGCCGTCAAAAGTGCCATTTTTGCGCTGGCTGGATTGACCACTGTTGCGATAATTCCTGCCCTTTCCTGTGGATGGGGCCCCTAAAATTGTTTAATTCAACGATGCAGATAGCAAGAGATGGGTTGGATTACTCAGCCACGCTATGCCCGGATACGACCACTTACAAAAGGACAAAGTAGCCTCGTGTCTAAAGGCACCATTCATCAAGCTCTATTCCAGCCCTCTCATCCACCCAGTCCAACGTAGGGAGGAAATCGGTGAAAGAAAGAAGGGCATCCAAGGTCCAAAGAACTGTAGCTGTTCAACAGAAAAAAAAAGCCCCTTCCTCTTAGTGCTGCGCTATCGTCTTTCCCAGCACCCAGATATAGTTCTCTTCCACGCTCTTCTCTTCATCCTCTCTCCTTCTCTTTCTCTACCACTTTCAGAGCTTTTAGTCCACTTACTCTGTCGCTGTTGCTGCTGTGCGTCTGTCGTGAATGCCTTCTGTTGCAGTCCACTCTTCTGATTACCGCGTTTAACATCAACAGCTACAGAGGCGAATCCTGAGCGGCCGTTGCCCTGCCGGTCATTACCAGTTCCCTGCGGGACAAACGACGGTGCATTGGCGTTCATTGATTAGAAGAGGGGGGTGGGAAGAGGGGTGAGCGTGCGCTAATGCGAGAAAAAATGAGAAAAGGATTTGAGAAAGAGGAAACACCAGAAGCAAGAAGGGTCTTTCGATGGACACCGATCACGTGACCAAATTGCGGATTTTGCCTGCCAAGTGTCCCCCTTTTTTCCCCATCCTATACTCCGATAACTATGTCAAACAACAAGCTGCGAGTATCTTTCCATGACCACATGCTGCCGTTGGGCCATGTCTGGTGGAGGGACGGTATTCGCCACTGTATTAGACTGTGTAATAAGAAAGACATCTCATCCCTTCAAGCTCTTTTTCTCTGCGATCAATCAATATCACTCGCATATTTTGCGAACGCCCATCTGGTTCTTCTTTCATCCCCTTCGCTCGCTCTTTGCTACGTCGCCTCTTGAATTTTTCACCTCACCAAGGTGTTGTTGCATCCCTCGAACCGTTCATAATCGTTATACCCCAACCTGCTTTATCTACCGCCTTCCACTTCAAGATCTCTCGCGCACACGCGCGCATACTCTTTCTTCGTTTGACACATCAATCGCTTCTTGGCACACTACTAACCGCGTCAGTTCACAACAATCCTTCAGCTTATAGTGGGTGACAAAGATATCTTCAACTACTGCATTTTATGGTGGTGTCCTTTGGGCTCCTGTCCCTTTTTTCGCTTCCTACATTTGAACTATATTACAACTTCATCTTGCTCAAACTCGTCATGCCTCTTAGCGTTGACCTTCCGGTATTCAAAAATTCGACTCACCAATCGTGCTTAAACGAGAACCAACACGGGGAGGGCTATACGTTGTTATCAACGCAGAAAGCCGTTGACAAATCCATGAGGAACGCTATTCTTCTGAGCGTTGGTCCTCCTTCGCCACCTGCATCGTCGTGTTGCTCGGACCTGGACAATCAAGAGACAATTCTTCAGTCTTGGGCTATGCCAACATCACCTCCCGAAACCACAAGCTTACCAAACACACCTCCTCTTCATGGGCGTCGCGATTCGGAAGATGATGACACTTGGATGGCTCAGAAGAGATTCAGGACCGTTGAAGAATTAGGCCTTCAGGTTGTTTCTTCTCGCAACTCTAATAGAGGCTGCATATCGTCTACGCCAAGTCACAGCCAGTCCTATAACCCTCGCCGAGGCTCGCGATCTCATAGTGACCGAGATGGGGATGCCAAGAAGATGTCTGAGCTGTACAAGACGGAGATGTGTCGCTCAGTTGCAGCAGGTACTATCTGCAGGTAAGCATGTATCCAAAGCATCCTTCTCAAGTAACCCAACCCCTTATCCCCATCACAGACATCATCGTGGGTAACATGCAAAAAAAATGAGGTGGGAGAGTCAGTGATTATCACTTCCTATCACAGCTATATTTTTGGTTCTCTGCCGATCTGAAAATATGTGAATTAGATATGGCGATCAATGTCAGTTTGCACATAGCGAAGAGGAGTTGAATCAAATAACGCGACATCCCCGGTACAAAACCCAGTTCTGTACCAGTTTTCAGACGTATGGCCACTGTAAATACAACGACCGCTGCACTTTTATTCACCACCCGAGCGAGGCCCGTACACCAAGCATGAACCGAAAGGCTAATGCGCAGATCCGGGCTAAGGCTGCGGCAAAAACTACGAGCAACTCCATCGCTGCAAACGCGAACCACCACCATAAACAACGCTCAGACTCACTCGCTTCAACTGGAAGCCAGCTCGGAGCTGCGTGGTTAGATGCTATAGAAGTTTCAACCACATCACAACCCGTCTCAAGCACGTTTCCTCTTGTCGCGAGTTTCAACGGAGAAAACAGTTGTACCGCCGTCCCTATGCCTCCCGTTCATGCAGCCCATCCAGGTGTAATGCAGAGCCACATGGCAAAAGGTGGGGATATGCACAGTAACATAACTCTCCCAGCCATGGTCGCACACACATCTCCCCATCTGTCTCAATTGCAAGCAACTACACAAGGGGCTATCTCAGTCGCATCCACCAGTATCACGCCCACGATACTGAGCGAGCACTCCTCAAGTCATGTAGCCTCAAACGCATCTCCCCAGTCGCTTCACACAGCACAACTTGTCGCAGGAACCAGATATTTGCTTGGAGATGGTTCTCAGAGCAGAATACCCAAATCAGTCGTCAATGTAACTCCAAGCTCCAGCAACTCTCCGTGGGTGGAGACGGAAAATCTCATGGTGGAAAACGATCCCCCACCATGGCTTGCCTCGCTTGGGCGCTACATTCGGACGCCTCAGAACGAATTTGAGCTTTAACAGCCCATTCACAGTTACTAACCCTCTTGGTTATCCATTCTTGAGTAATCCATCACCCACCAACGCCTTTCTGCACCTTACGCATTACGCTGCCACAACCGCATCATGCGGTTGTCATCGACCCTTTTCGTATTCTTTTTTGAGCTGCACGGTTGTTTTTCTTTTTTTATCCTTAGTATCTATAGTTTTTATGATTGCAGAAACATAGTCAACGCCTATGACCATACGTGATGGGGTTTGAAATACATTAAAAACTGTCATGCGCGTAAGCGCAGCTACGCGGATATCTGTGTCCTAAAAATCTAAATTATGGGCGCCGTGCCCAGCGCAGTGGAAACCTCATTCGAATTTGTCCTGGGCCAGATATGAATCGACAGTTTTTGCTCAATTGAACTGCGAGGTTGATGAGTGTTGAAGTTTGTAGATAGGGGAGAAAGGGGAGCAATTAAGGTAGCAGCAGTAAGCATGGTGGGAAGCATGAGCACAGGACACCAGCACCTTGTTGCCCCCCCTCCTCCGCCTCCACTCCTCCTCCCCTGCCTCACCTACCTTCCCTCTTTTCCTTGCCCCCTCCCAGCCATTGGCCTGCTCTCTCCGTTCGCAGTGTGCTGGTGAGCAGCTCTCTACATTCGCCAGTCCTTCTGTTCATTGTCTTTCCTCCCCTTTCCTTCCCTGGTCCTCCATCGGACCACTTGTGAGTAATTGGAGATGGGTAGTGGTGGTAGTCAATGGGAGATGCTCATTTTCAATGTTGTGCCTTGACTCTTGGTGTTGTTGTTCCTAGTCCTCTTGCTCCCCCTTTCTCCACAGACACACAAAAAGTCTTCACACTCTCTTGCACGCATACAGTCTCTGTCTCTTGTCTCTCTCTCCCGTTCCCCCCGTCCTGTCACGCCCTCGCCTGTCTCTGGCCTCCTCCTCCTCCTCCCTTCCTCCTTGCAATACTTGCCCTTTGCTGGCACTTCAGTGACATCAGCTCTCTTTTTTTGCATTCCATTTACACAAGCGCCCAAAGGTTAGCCTCGACAGACAGCGAGCAAGTTAGTTTTACCGATTCCAAAATCCGGCAGCACCTGCGCATTCCTCTCTTTCAGCAGTCTTCCCGGCAAACCTGCGTGTGTTGTGTGTCCATTTCTTTTAGCCTGGGAGTGTTCTTTCAGCCCACTTCTGTTCCCTCTCCCTCTCTCTCCCCCTCCCCTTTGACTCCATTCTTCATTCTCAGCGCATTCCTTTCTCTCACATTTTGCTGTGAATGTCATCTGCTGTCGGCAGAACGTCTGTGTCGGCCGGCTCGATAGACAGCAGCATCTGGTCGTCGTCCTTGTCGTCGCTCAGCACAAGCAGCCTATCGGATCGGAATAGTAGTCACCGGAGGCCTTCGTTGGAACAACAGGCTCAGTGGGTGCAAACTCAGGCTCACGCTCATGCTCATGCTCAGGTATCATATTCAGCCATATGGCGCCTGTGCCATGTCTTTATCGAAGGCAGCAAACAGCAGCATCCAATTTGAGTTGGCATTCTGATTGTTTTACTAGTACCAAGACCTGTAGACATCAAAAACGCGTTACTTGGCGAAAAAACTGAATGAAACTGGATGAAACTGGATGTATAACGAGCAGAAGCAAAACCACAATCATGACAATAGCAACAGCAGCAACCGCATTGGTGACGACAATGATAATGACAGCGAAGGAAGCAGGAGAAGAAGCAGGAGCGCCTGCAGAGACGACGGATTTTTTTGTGTTTTTTTGTTCTGCTGGAACAAACTGTATCACCGAGCCCAACACACTGGCGTTTTTTTTTCTTAGTTTCGCTCGTCAGCTCTTACCCACTGACCCAGGGCATGCATGACTTTTTAATCTACACATAGGGCATGCTCTGGTTGAGTTTCAGCCTGTTACTCCTTTGTGAACTTATGAACGTTGAGCCCTTTTTTCATCACTGTCATCTGCTCAACTTTTTTTTTCTACTGCACGATTTTGATGTCCCCTGGGGGGAATAGAGAAGAGCGAACGCTGTGTTTTCCTGGGGGAGGGGGGTCAGGGCATTTGGCTCGAGACTTTCTTTTTTTCACAGGGTGCAAAAAATGGATAAAACTTTGTTTTATCATGCGTTAACGCTTCTTCTTTTTCTTCCTTTTCTCCCTTTTGGTACTACCATGCTTCTGCTTCTTCAATGTTCAATAAAGCAGCGTGGCCTCGTGTCCGCGACTCCGCATTGCAATATGGTCGATGACCAGAATCAACAGGCGTCGATCGTCACGGGCAACACCGTCGACTCTGGGCATAGCAACGCAGATGCCTCGCAATTACCACTCAAGCATCGTCGGCGAGCCACTACTGACCCGGCGGCGAGGGTGGCGATCGAACAGATTATAGCTAAAGAGCTGGTGCCTCAGCACTGCTATCACCATCATCACCACCACCACCACCAACAAAAGCAAACACAACAGCTACCAACAATAACACACTCTCAAGATACCCAACTTCAAGATGAAGTACAACAACATGAATCGTCGTCGTCGTCGTTACCTTCTTCTGTAGAAAACGACTCATCTTTACACACTCCTCCTACGCTGTCCTCCGTAAAGTTCACAAATGGTACTCAGGATAGTAACAAAACTTCCCCAAAGAGCGACAGTGTGACCGAGTCCAGAGTGACTCTCAATGGAGCAATGTCGCCAACAGGGTCGAGGAGCTCGATTGTGAAAGATATCGGTGCACCGTACCGAGAACACCAGCTGCAACCTGAGCCACCTATAGATGAGCATCTCTATGGTCTTGTAGACAGGCAAGTTTTTTGTTCAATCTATCTATTATTCCCATGCCTTGTCTCTTTCGCTTTCCGCGGCGCCCGATGATTGATCTAAAAATATTGGCCACGCAAAATCACACGGTTACAGTAATAGGGGACATGCATGATCTATTGTACTAACCGTTGTGTTTTACCCCTTCCCCTGTTTATTATTTTTTTTTCTTGCGTGTTCGCTTGTATTACTTGTATTTTAGATACGGCTTCCTGGTCGAGGATGGTCGACAGCCGACCGTAGAGAGGAGACGCACCTCGTCGGTGGGATTTTCAAGGGACAATTGGAAAAGGTAACTTTTTTATTACCTGTTGAGCAGTTTATGTGATCAAGACATGTATCTCTTTCCCAATTGCTTTTGTTGTTACATCGTTGCTTACAACACACCATCTTTTTATGCAATGTGCAAATGTAGCCTGTATGCCAAACAAGTAGAGCTGGAACAAATGCGTAGCTTCAAGTGGACAAGGATGGCCACGCAGAAACTATCAAGCACGATGGAGACAGTCTACACGTTTGATCATCCGAAATTTGAATCAAGAGTCTACAAGGGTATTCCAGACTGTTGGCGAACTGCAGTATGGAGTTATCTCATCACAAACCGAGGGCGAGATGCAAACGCGGATGTCAGGTTACGCGAGGATTATCCTGTAAGTTGCAATGCAATCATTCTTGTGTTAACAATTATTTTGTGAAAGTTCATTGAACAATATCTCATTTTTGACATATTTTCATGTTGTATGTTTTGTGACAAAATAATAGAGGTATTGTTCTATTCCGTCACCAGAAGAGGAGCAGATTGACTTGGATATCCCGCGAACGATGCATGGTCATATCATGTTCCAGACACGCTATGGCTCAGGGTATGTTCCAAGATTTCATGTTTTTTTATGCTGCTTAGCGAGACTGTATCATATCTGTGAGCTTTGCGTAACCCTCATTTATTTTGCATCTCTTTAGGCAATGTGCATTATTTAACGTGCTGAAGGCGTTCTCAAACTATGACACTAAAGTGGGGTACTGCCAAGGCATGGCAAGTGTTGTCGCCACTATGCTGACATATTTTGATGAAGAGGTATGCTCAAGTAGATTGCCCGTGGATTTAAAGAAAAAAAAGGTATAGAAGACATAGGTTCTCACTTTTTCTTTTGGCTGTTCGTGTTTTTTTTATGACAAACTTGTAGAAAACGTTTGTACTCCTGACACATCTATTCCGTCGGTACAACCTTAAAAGTGTTGTGATTCCAGGCTTTCCTGCACTTTTTGAGGCATTTTACATTCAAGAAGAGCTGACCAGACGCTATGCCCCAAAAATCAGTACCTCGCTTGTAAGCAGAAATGCTTCCCCAATACTCAACGATCACCCATTCAAAACAATTGTCTTAACCTTTATTTCTTTTTTTTTCTCTTTTTTCAATGCTGGGAATATAATCCGATATAGGAAACATTGGGAATTACCACAGATAGTTATGCATCGCGGTGGTATCTCACTCTTTTTGCCGCAGGCGTGGTTCCATACAGGACGTTGCTGAGAATTTGGGATGTACTGTTCCTGGAAGGCTTCGAGTGGATGTATTTTGTGGCTCTAGCACTTCTGAAATACCATGAAGGTGAGAACAACAATCCTTTTTTTTTGAATCTAATGCCAATTGAAGTTGATGATACCCTGCTCGATGCTGACTAACCATTCTTTTTTTTTTTTTTTTTTGCAATTGTCTGATTGTTCAAACAAAAAACGTTAATAGCAAGGTTAATCCAAAGCAATTTTGAACAAACAATGGAGTTGCTGAACGCAAGGATGAATATTGAAGATGACGATCGACTGGTCAAGATTGCACGCAAGTATCATCGGCGAGCAGTAAAATCCAACATTGTGGCACGTTTTAAGGGCCAGTATGACGATCGCCAAAGGGCGGAAAAGTCTGCACAGGATTCTACGGCCACGTGAAAAGCTTAAAAAAGATCCGAACTTCACTTCTTCTTCCTTCCATCTCCCACCACCATTCCCCACACACACATACACACAAGACAAAATTGGCAGCGCCAAAAGGATAACCCCCCCCCACACACACACAACCTGTTAACGACATTTTTTTTTAAAAAGAAACCCTCCTCCATCTCACAAAGAAAGGATTGAGATGCCTTGATTCCCTATTTTGCTATTTTTTCTCTGCATTTACCAAACAAAAAAACCCCTCTCTTCCCAGACAAAAAAAAACGAAAAAAATTGGCATTGTTGAGGAATCTTTGTAAAACGCATGGACCTTGATGATGCCTCTTTCTCCAGCTCTCACTACGAATGACCTTGTAATGTTCACGCCTATGTTAAACGTCCCTTAGTTATTTTAATGTAAACATACAATGAAAACTAACGTTATCTTTTTTTTTGTTACGACACTGAAATGTCATGGTGTATTATCAAAAAAAGTCTATAGCACTATATACAGAAATGTAGGAATGGGGAGATGGGGTGCAAAAAGGCAGACATGAAGATGGCATGGTTTTTGAGTTTTGCTGTACTGATCTATTTCTATTAAGTAGGGTTTAAAAGGATGTTTGTTTTTTTACTCGAGTTTCTCCTTCTTCATGACCTCCTCAAGGACCTTCTCCCTGTGTATTGGGTTCATGGGCAGGGTCTTGCCACCGTTGCCTTCAAGCATCTCAAAGACCTTGTCGACAGCGGTCTCGATCGGGTGATCAAAGATGTAAGGCAGTGCTGGAATGACGGCCAGACCCATCGCACTCGGACCCCAGCGACGGAGGGTGACATTAGCGGAATCCTTGAACGCCTTTCCAGCATAGTGGACGACGGTGTGGATCGTGACAGCTGGTGCGACCAAAGAAGCCAAGCCCTGGAAGATGGAGCGCTTCAAGACAGTCAGACCGACAGCCTCGGCGGGTGCGCCGTCCTTGTGAGCCTTGTAACCCTCATAAGCGACATCGAAACCAACATAGGCGATCGAGATACCGTACGAGGCCCGGACGACGGCTGGCGAAACAACTGGGCGGAACGACTCACCGACATCCGAGGTGTAGGCGAGGTAGCGAGAGTTGGCTGCAATGATGTTCTTGTAACGGGCAAAGTAGGCCAAGTAACGGGCGCCAGTCTCCACTGTGTCAACGTCGCCTTGCTTGATGTCCTTGACCTCTTGCTTCACTTCATCAGCAATCTTTGCTGTGATGGGCTGGTCCTGTGCCGACATGATGTAATAAAGAGATGATGAAGGAAAGTGATGGAAAAGAGAGGAAGAATGAGAAAGAGGAAGGAAGGAGGAAAAAATAAAAGAGATATATAGAGGGGATGAAAGGGAGGCTGAGTAAAGTTGATCAGGGTAACGAAAAAGACAGAAGACGTAACAATATATTTATGCGTTGGGTACATCTGGCAGCAGCGTGAACCCTTTTCCGACATCTTGATGAAAAAGGAAATAACCCAAAAATGATAAGGCTGGGCAAAGGGACCAAAAATAAAATAAAAATGACGTGCAGGCAACCAGGCTATGTATGTTGGTTGGGGCCAAGAGATGGGGACACACCACCATGCATAGGCATGGGTGGACAAAAAAGCAGGGGTGAAAGGGAGGTGGCAGAATAGGGAGAAGAGTTAGAATCTCTTTCCTCTCTTCTCCCTTCCAAGAAACGTGTGTTTGTGGGGAAAAAGGGGAGGGGGGGTAATGACATCTTTTGCTCAAGAGTGGCAACTGGGAGAAGTAAGTATTTGGAGATCAGGCCAAAAGCCACTCTCTCGCCTAGGCAGGCCAAGTCAAGGGTGCGACAAGTGTCGCACATTTGTGTTCACCCCTTCCTACACTTTTCATTACAAAGCGAGACAATGTCAAAGGTGCTTGGGAAGTATGCAGGGGCACGCTCCACCCCAGCATCCGATGCAGCCTCTTTCCGCCCATCACCCCATCGTTCAGTCAATGCACACGCCATCAAACGCCTCCAGACCAATGTCGTTGAATCTACAAACACCGACACGCGTCAAACAGCACTTGCTCAACTCTGGCAGCAATGCTCGTCGGAAGATACCCATGTCTCCTCCCTTGCCGCACAGGCACTTGTGGAGCTGGCTATTCAGCAAACTCGTCTGTCGTGGTCCGAGATATTCCAGGGACTGGAGGACATACTCTCAGCCGCTCAGGGCCCTTCATTGGTAAACACCATTCACGCGATCAGCCGTCTCTTGATGTCTGCTGCCAAGGACAACACCCTAAAGCCCAGTAAAAAGTCTACAGCAGACATGTTCAAGGGTAAAAACAGACGCCATCCATTCATCCACCTCGTATTGAACAAGCCTGGCGTCGAGTATATCTTACTGGCCCAATTGGAGTCGATTGTCGACGGCCACGGGCTAGACCTCGCTGAAAGCCAGCAAGCATCGTACCGCATCCATGCCCTCGGTACCCTGGAATCCTTTGTGGATTTCTGTCTCCTCGATCGAAATGAGCGCACCACGGCTCTCATTGCGCCAGCGTTAGTGAACTGGATAAATCGCACGCTGAATTGGGCAACAGACAACATTGATACTCAGGAGCCTTTTGTCACCCATCTACTCGACTACTTGACGACATTGCCACTACGTTTCCCGATGGATCGACATTCGCCGGGCATCACTCTCTTTTCGGTCTCACAGTCTCTTGTTGACTTTTACCTGTCGCCTTCTACGCAGTCATCACTTGCGCCGCAGCTCAAGTCCAAGATTGGCAATAGCATTCTCCTGACAACTTTAACTTGGACATGCGATATGCGGCGCTACGGTCAGACAACATTGCCTTGGATTCAGACCTTGGATAAACTCGTTCGTCCTAGACGTGCCTACACTCTTCCAACACTCTCAATCGCCCTGGAGTGGGTTGTATACTCATACTTACTCATGAACTCACCTACGGTGGTGGAACAGGAGCTAGTCGTCAGTTGGATGTACCGCCTCGCTATAGAACAACCCGAACCACTGCCCGTGGTTATGGCGAACTTTGCATTCTTACCACTCTTCCAAGTCATGGGCGAATCAAAATCAGAAAATATCAACAAGCGATGTGGTCAGATCCTCCAAGTCCTTGAACGCACTTCTAAACAGGATAATATCAAGGAACTCGAGACCACAGCTGTTACGCTATCCAAACACCTTACATTGGGCACTCTTGGTGCTATCAAAGCGGAAATGTTGCATCTCTCGGCCAAATGGACGACGCTCGCGTCTTCTCTAGGCGAGGAGTCACCTCTCGACCGATTTACGCTCAATGATGATATTACACTCCCGAGCATGACCTTGACGGCGATCATGTTCCACCCTGACCCAAAAGTCCGCATGGAAGCCATGGCGATCCAAGCCAGCAACGAAGACGCACGCCTTGTCACATTGGTATTGTTCCTCTATTTGCTCCGCACGGATTCATCCGCAAACGTTCAGCTGTTCTTGCTTCAGGAAGCCATTCCATCGCTAGTGACCTCAAAGGACGAGTATGTGACCGCCAAAGTGCTGAGGACGATTTTGAGCTTGATCCAGGGCCAAGCCGCTGCAAACACGCAGCTGGTGGGGATGACTGGTATGGCACAACGATCCAAATATACTCATTTGAGCGCCATGGGTGTCCGCATTCTGTACTTGATGTGGCTTCGTCAGCCTCGTGTCTGGAAGACTCTACGACAGGTGATATATGAATGGGTTGAGGCTCGTACACGTCTCCACAAGCCCCCACGGCGCGGAGAAGCTGCCTATGATATGGAAGTTTCCGTTTTGACCACTATTAGGTAAGACTATTATAAAAAAAGGCCCTTTGTTTTTTGAGGACTAATGGCAGACAGAAGAAACCAAGGCTCTATGTTTCCTCTTAACACCATTCATCTCTATCGTACTCGCTGATAAATAGGGATGTCTGTGCCAAAAACGCTGCGAGCCATGCCGAGGTCCTTATTCCATTCTTGGCAACATTGTTAAAGTCTGTCGAGCTCCATCCCAACTCTATCTGCCTCATTCTCGATTCACTCAACATCTCTGTCAAAGCTAATGTAGTTGAACCACGTGCTGGTAAGTCTCAACATATATATTTATCAAAGAAGGGAAAAAAACTCTTTGTTCACAGTCTGAAACTGCCACCGTAGAGAAACTAATAAGCGCAATATGTTCATCCATACACTAGCATGGAATGTCCTAATATGCCACGTTGCCGAACATGCCAAAAGAATTGGACATGGCCCGCTGCACCGCGTACTCTGCACCTTCTATGGAATCTCTGGCTCGAGAACCGAAGGTAACGCTAGCTTCATGATGTGTTTTTTTTGGCAAATCATCCACAGCAGTAGGTAAATTTTACTTGGATATGACCTAACTCACAATGGTATTATCTGTCATATGGTTACAGAGACTCAAGTATATATCGAGTTTAAGCAAGCTCTCTTGGAGAACTACATTCACCCATTACTGGACTCCAAGCAACCAAAGGTCCTCGGCGCCGCCCTTCGCGCGCTTTCGTCTTTCACGGCTGTTGAGATCCAATCTATCCTGCCTGTGGAGTCGCCAACGCTCTTTATCCGCCAACTGATTTTAGAGGCACCTACCGAGTTGGTGATCGACGAGTACACTCTCCTGCTCAATAAGCTAGCCCGCCATGAGCTGTCCAATTTGCGTCGCTCACTCTTCAAGGACGCTGCAGGCGGACGCTCTGCTGCCCATGCCAACAGTGCCTCGGCTTCTGCTGCCAAGCAGTCTATTGATCGAACTCAGCTCATCACCAAAGCGCTTGCACATAATATGTTGCAGAAGTGGCAGAAAGGAGCGGTTCTCCCGGGCTTGCGCATGGGATATGCGCTCTCCAACCTCTATTGCTCAGCTGTGGCTTCATCCAGGATAAGCATGGATGCACCAGAGGCCATCCAGTCTCAGCAGCCCTACCGAGATCTAATGGCGCAAATCAAGGACATTGCATACACGGATCACTTACTGATGCGTCTCTCTGCCGTTGAAGGATGGACTGCTCGTTTGGACTCATTCTGGATACCCAATAATGATAGCCAAACATTAACCGTGGTGGAGACATTGATGCCAGATTTGCAACAACAACTTGCAGCAGGACATGTTCCAGCCCACTGCGCCAATATTGTTTTGGCTATGACAGGCATTGTATTATCACTCTATCATGTGGCGCATCCTGCAGCCACTGTTCAGGCTTCCGCCTTGGCTCAGTACCTCTTGGATCAGTATGTATATCCTCAAGGCGCGAAGAGCGAGATAGCTGGCAGCGATGAGGTACAGTTTGCAGTGATGATGAGCTTGGCGCATATCACACCCTTGGCAGCTGTTGATGAGAAGCTTGTGCGGACAGTGATCCGCGCCTTTTTGGACCGCCTCGAACAAGATGCCCGGATGCCCTCCAGTGCTTCAAGCGAGTTATCAAACTGGGCCGTCTTTGCGGCTGGATGGGGCGTATGTGTGCTTCTGACTGGATTGATGGATTCACCAACACGCACCACCGACTTGGCTCAGTTGTGCCGTGAGACAATGGCAACCTTGGTGGGTACCCTCGAGTCATCTCATGCATCGTTTGAGCTCACCTTGGGCCTAGTTATGGGCTTTTCACGCCTCACGACAGCTGTATCTTTGGAAAGTGCCTCGAGCAGTGGTGATGATCAGTCTCCATTAAGCAGTAATCTGCAGGATCTGTCTGAGGCACAACTTGTGGCGCGAGTAATTGCCATGGCGCACACGGATTTGGACTCATTCTTATCGGATACACAACAAGAATTTGGAGCGCATGCAATGGCACGATTCCTCGGAGCACCGTGGCTGATTGCGTACAGCTCGCGACGACACCTGACACAGGAAGAGGTAGCTGCCACAACAGCCAAGCTAGACCAGGTGTTGCTAGCAATGACCTCGCGCCGTGACTTGCAGACGCATTTGGTCCATATTACTGTCCCTTACTGCCACACACTGCAGATCAACCTCGATACCCGCTCACCATCGTCATCGGAGATGACTGCACTCACCAGTCGTGTGCACTCGCTAGTGAATTTGATCCGTATCACGACCACTTCAGCGGCTCGGCACACTGCAGTCCTGGCTCTGGCCGCCTGTTTGGGTATCGATTGGTGCAAGGGTCCATTTGCAACGATTGGTGGTAATGGTCGCGGCGAGGGTGGGCTCTTTACATTTTTAGCCTCACAGCCATCACTCGCCTCTGTCCTTTATTCAGCCATCAACACATTGGCTGAACAGAGCGGACTGACCGACACGACTGTCCACTCGATCCTCCAAGCGGAAGGCATTACTCTTGATCCTTCCATCCGTACAGAGCCCAAGGCGGCAGCGCCAACAGGGCGACCAGGTGGCCAGTCGCTCATGTCGATGGATTTGAAAGCAGGCCGACTTGCTGCACTAGTGATTGGCCGCTTCGTCCAGCTAATCCAACATGTGGCGACGCAAGACGTAGGCAAAGTCATAGGATCGAGCAACGAACCACGAGATTACTCACGACTTCCACATTCCTCAAGCTGGCTTCGTGCGCTTTGGGAGGGCCTCTGGGAACCACTGCAGCTTGGCACGGTGGAGCGTGCGCAACGCCAGGCAGGCTTCGCCACCAGCATGACATGTTTGCTTGAGACTGTGCGCTCGTTGCCGTTGCCGTTGCCAGCTGTTAATTGGTTCCCGCTGTTGACCCAACTGGTTGCCCTAGAACCAAAACTGCTGATCCCGACAATCCGCCTAGCGTCACGCCATGCGATGACTTCCACGTCGCTCATGGAATACTTGGTCTTGGTCATGGCAAACTTTAAGATGGCGGACCGTGCACCAGCTACTGCTTCCGGTGAAGGCAAGGTTGCTTTGGAGCAAACGGCTCGTGAACTCTTGGTTGGAGAAGAAGGATTGGGTCGTCTTTTGGCATTGGCTGGATTGCCTTGGTTGAACCATCAGTCGCCATCATCGTCCGCCTCGGGCAGTAAGGACAAGAAACATTTGCGATCCAAGGACCGTGTGGCGGTTGAACTAGATAGAGTCCGTGGTTTGGATACCATTGCCAAACGTGTACATCTCCCAGTCTCGCGTGCCTTTGAGCTTGTAGATTCGATAATCCGCCTGTTGATTCCCGCTAAACAGGAGACAGAATCGGACGCGGAAGTTGTGGATCGTGAAGTGTTGCAACTGATCTTCCTGGACACACTGCAGCACCACTTGCCAAAGATTGGTAGCCCCGCTACAGCTGGAGCAGCCAAGGATTCAACCACTGGAAGCAGCAGCAGCAATCTGATCCATGACCTCCGCACGCTACTCACCCAAGTTTATTATCAATACAAGGTCACTGATGGCTCGGAGTACTCTAGTGAGAAGGTGTTGCGCCGTCTTGCTAACCTGTCATTCACGTCGCTCTCACATGTGGACGCATTGCCACCAGTCTCTCCAGCGACGACTACAGCATTGGCCAAACACACCCTCAGGGAGGCCATTGGACTCGCGTCGTTGTACCGAGCAGGTTTGCTCACTGCCGCCCAGGAGAATCGCATGATTTCTGTAGCACAAAGGGCGGTTGTGCTGCTGCATGACAGCCAACGCTCGGCTGACGATGGCGAAATAGAAATCGCCCATGGGTTGCTGGAGATGACCTTTTCTGTCTTGCTTTATGCTATGCGTGAAGGCTCCTTGGCAGCGACCACGGCCAAGGACCGTCAACCAGCGAGCAAAGCAAACAACAGTAAAAAGGTTGTCTGGCTTCAGCGAATCCTTGACCTACTTATCCTGATGGCCGATGCGACCCCGAAACTTAAGTTAGGCATCCGCTGGCTACTAGGTGGCGCTGCACTCCTTTGGTGGGATCGCCAGGAGGTTGCCACCACTGCTTATCAGCCGCATGGACCGAAAGTTAGTGGAGATGTTACTGCTACTTCTCCTTCTTCCTCTTGGCAACAAGACAGTGGTAGTAGAGGAAAGCAGGATGCAGACGCAGAGTTGCTTGAAATGCTCGAGGATGATGAGGACGACGATGAGGAGGACGACTACCTCTTTGGTGGTAGTGACGGCAATGGATTCGACCGATTTGATCCTGAGGACGAAAATCCATTGATGGACAGTTTGTTTGATGAATGGCATGCATGCTATGTCGAACATTCTTGGAAGCTTGACGCTACTGAAGAAGATGGCAATGTTACAGACAGCGATCTCACGGCATTGTTAACTCGAATGGGGCTTGTTCTCCCAGATGTGGTACTGTACCAGGCAGGACCAACGCCAGTACAGTCGAACACAGACAATCCTGCATACCATACCGCCAAGCGCCTGTTGCAGCTAGCACAGGAACATGCGGTTCAGTCAGTCGAACGTCTCTTCTTTATCCGCCTTATGCGCCGCCTGGAGAGCCTGGTTTCAGACGAGTCCAAGTGGGTGTTGCTGGCATCATCGGCATAAAATGACAAGGAATTGCGATAAACCCAAAAGACGCCTGTACAACATCAACGTGATGTACAGCTTCTTTTTTTCTTATTACTACCAAAAGGTTATATAAAAATAAAACCATTATCACGTTCCCTCTTTACGTTTTCCATTCGGGCTCTAATGGAAAGAAAGGAGGAGAAGCTGGTATTTTGGGCAAAGTGGCTGTAAGATTACATTTTTAACGTCGTTTCACTGAGCTTCAGGTGAGATTCGGATAGTTGACTTTTGTTCCAGGTTTGCAAAAACCAAATGTGGACATGCCCTTTCCTCTCTCTGTTCTCTTGCCTCATTTCAGAACGAATATGGAAAGAAATGACATCTTCGTTTGATAAGTTTGCAGATGCCCTTTGGCTGTACCGACTTTGACCTCTACCAAGGACATTGACAACCTCCCCCCCTTCATGCAACAATGCATTTACCAGCATTAAAGTTTTTCTTTCAGGGTATGCGTACATACTAGAATTGACTTGGAACCAATGAGGGCCCTTGCAAGAAGGGATCTCAAATGACACGGTATGGAGCAATGTGACCAAAAAATAGTCGACGTTCATGCCCGATGTACAAGCTAGTTTATCACATTTCCTCACATGACAACCATGGACTGGAACAATGATCGAAATATAAATATCGCTCAATACTCTTTCACTGCCAAAAGTTCCTCCAGTACCTCAACACACATACATTCAACCTACCACAACAGCTCACACTCAGCAATAGCACAAAAAAAGGGAAAAAGAAAGCCAAGATGTTCTTCTGGTCAACAAAAGCCAAAGCCAAAGTAGTGGCAGGATCGCCTCCGCCGACATCGCCACTCGCACAAATGACACGCCAATCAGCGTCCCCGTCCTCGTCCTCGTCGTCCTCTGCATCTTCATCACGGCCCTACAAATACACATATGAAGCCGAACCCTCTTCCATTCTATGTCGCTTCCCACCCCGTGCCGGCCATTGGCAGTATTGAATGCCATTTTTTTCTATGGGGAGCGTTTTTTTGGTTCTCCCATTCCTTTCTCTCCCTCATGTCTTTTTTTTTTTGTCTTTTGAATGTTCTTGTTGTTTTTCTTCGTTTTTTTTCTGATTTTTTCTCCCATCAAAAAACGCTCATTCGATTGTCCTTGACATAGCCATATACCCAAAAATCATTCTTTGATATATATTATATTCTGAATAGCTTCAACATTTGCAAACACTTTTTCTTTTGGAGTTGTAAATATAACAAATAAATACATGACTTTGAAAAAAATTGTTATGCATATACATCTGTACAGGAAAATATCTCGGAGAATTTGCTGTAATGAAAGGAATGCTGTTTTTTTTGTTTTGGTATTTTTGCACTTTGAACGTATGGGATGTATAATACATCAAGATGCAAAGGAATAGTATTCTTTTTTTGTTTTGTTTTGTTTTGTTTCTTTTACACCACCTCTGAGCCATATCCATTATTGCCTTGAGGGTTACTTATCCGTCGTGGCTCTCCAACAGGATCGACATCCTTTGTGGCCGCCATGATCCGATTATCCGAGTATAGTTGTGGGTTTTGCAGAATCTGACCTGACTGGATTTGGGCTGGATCATTGACCATCGACATTAACGGCAACTTGGCTGCGGCCCCATGCACTCCGTCGTCATGGTATTGGGATGGCCCCGTATACGACGACCGATGTGGAAGCGGTCCACTACTAATAGTCATTGGCTGCATTGGAGTCGATGATGCCGCCGACGACGACACGCTTGACATTGTCGGACTCAATACGCTCGGCGCCATTCCTGGCATCGCATACGTCTGCATGCCATAGTCGTATGCTCCGCTAGTCGGCGTTGGCCCTGTTATCGCTGCATTGTTGTCCTTTTCTGGATACAGCTGCGGATTCTTGTACAACGTGCCACTCTCCGTTGACACCAGGCCCGATGAAGTCATCGTCGGCCATGGGTCGGAAGCCGGTGGCGACATCAATGGCGGCGGTTTGATGTACTCGCCTTCTGGAGACATCTCGTGGACCAACATTGGTGAAGTCAATGTCACCGATCCACTGGCACCAGTGCTCGATTGGTGTGAGAGCATCGGCGGTGGCTCTGGAACGGCCGTGTTGCCAGAAAGAGTCGAAAGTCGCTGATTGGATATCGGACGAGGAAGTGTTCCCGAACTAAGGGCGTAGGAATCATAGCCCGTCGCCGACGGGCTAAAGGTCACGGTCGAGGAAGGTGGCCTTCCTAGTGTCGAAGCCAAGGAATGTCGTGGTTCGCCTGCGAAATAATAGCCCTGCTGCGAAGTAGGAAGTGAGGATGGACGTTCGTCAAAGGGACACTCAGGAAGAGAAAGTGGTGTTCCTGGAGAGTTCTGTCCATATATGCTAGATAGAGAAGAACTATAAGGCTGGCTACTCGGCGATGTCGGAGGGTGCAGTGCAGCCATCGCTTCTTCGCGGCTGTAACGAGGATCGAACACGGGTGCTGTAGGGTCATTGCCATCTTTCTCAAAGTTACTTCCTTTGCCATTCGGAATGCCGTTTTTCGTCTTATCCTTAGCCCGCCGGCGTAGAAACACTAGTAGGAGAAGTAACGCTGCCAGAAGAGCCGCCGCACCGCATGCAATACCGATAATAGCACCGGTCGACAACTTTCCACCTCCATCGGGCGGTGGTGTGGATGGCGTAGTGGGTGGAGGAGATTGACCACCTGGGCCTGGGTTGTACGACTTCAACCACTCTGGTGGCGTATATGTTGTGAGCCACTCACCGTTCCGGATATCCATTATGATTAATGCCTCATTATCGGTAGGCGTGGCTTCTGGCTTGTTGTGCTCGAGTGTAAAGTAGCCTCCCCATATGATAAACATGTTGTCGATTAGAGCACATGCTGCATTGCCACGGCCTCGTCCTAACTGCGGATATTTAGTCCAAACCCATGTTGTTGTGTCGAGAACGTACACGGCAGGGTCCGCTGCTCCGCCAGGGGATCCATTTATATATCCTCCATAGGCGACAAATTTTGTGCCGTCCGGACCTATGGTAGAAATGAAGAAAAAAAAAGCTCTAGTCAAACCGAGTCTGAAAGACCTTTCTTTGACTACTTGTCATCAAAAGATAGGCTTAGAATCAACTAAGCCATTCTACTATTTTTTTCTCTTGCTCAAGAAAAAAAACTTACTGGAGGCTACGCATGGTGAAATACGATTAAAAGCAAAGCCCCCAGTGGTTGGCTAGACGAGAATAGAAAAAGAAGGAGTGAGTAAGAGTGAGGCACTGCACACAAGTAGCAACATATCATGAAGGAAACGTGGCAGTGCACACTGCACATATTTTTGTTACCTGGTTGCTCCAAGTTCCCTTTCCTGCATCATATCGAAAAGCCGTAGAAGGGTAGCCGTTCGGTGATGTTTGTCCACCGACTAGAAGCATCGAATTGTGGTTCTGTAACCAGGCGGCCCCATAAGTGTATGGACCACGAGGCCCATTAGCCGGGATAGGAGTCTCTGTTACCTCCTTCTTGGCCACGTCATAGACGTCAAACATGTCGGACTGCTGATCGCCCATCACACCAGCATCGCCTCCAACAACATAAGCAACATTCTGGTTTGGATTATATACAGCAGCAAAGTCTCGGCGACTCCTGTCCTGGACACCTGCTGGGTTAACACCGGACCACGTGTTGGTCGTGAAGTCAAAGATGTTAACCCACCATTGTGGAATCATTGATGGCACGGCGCCGGTGTCTCGTCCAAAGGTAATAAACGTATTATTATCACGAGGAGCGATCGCTGTGTGGTAACCATTGTACGGTCCATTCGGAAGCTGCTTCCAGGCAGGGCTCGTTGTTGGCCACGACGACGACAAGTCAAGCGCCCAGAACTGTTGGTTCAGCACATCATTAAGGATGGCTCCACCCTGGACGACAAATCGATTACCGACAACGGCATAGGCGGAAGCACCCAAAGGAACGGGCTGCTGGCCCATGACAGGTGTGAGCCAGAGTATGCAGAGTAGTGGCGACAACAATAATGAGCTCGTCCTTAGTGGAATGCTACGGAGAAGCTTTTCGTTGGTCACAAGACCCCATCGGCCTATTCTGACCATAGTGTGTAACGTAGATCTTTTTTGTCTTCTCTTTTGTTTAGTGGGCTGTATATGAGAGATAGGTGTACAATGATATGGTATTAGACGAGGAAAGGCAGATATGGTCGCTGTGGAAAGGGTTGCTGTAAGTAGCGAGAGAAGCAGGAGATAGAAACTCTGCAGAGATGGGAGCAAAGTGTGAGAGTAGGAGAAAAATGTAAGAAGGCGTGTGAATAAATGGCAGAGAAAAAAAAAGAGGTGGAGAGGAAAAAAGATACGAAAAGTGGAAGAGAGAGAGGGAAGGATCGAAAAAAGAGGGAGGGAAGGTCAAAATCGACCGAGTGAGGCGAAGCACCGTTAAGCGACGAAAATAGAGGCAAACATCAAAAGACAAAGGTTGAGGGCTCGGACCATTGGAGGGCAAAAAGAGAGAAGAAGAAGAAGGGGAGGTGGGGTTTTTGTTGTTGTTGTCGAAAGGGGGGGGGAGAGGATGAGGATTTTAAGAATAAAAACAAAGAACATCCTCCATTCTCCACCTCCTTCTTCCCTGCGGTCACCTCTCCTGTCATGCACCGGCCATACCGCTTGCTTAAAATCTGCAACGCTGCCATGGAAAGACGAGAAAGAATCTTCCCAGTCATATGGATCCGAAACGGATGTCGTTAGACGCGCTTGATCGCAGGCTTTGGACACTTCACATGAGTATTGGTCCGCCGAGTTGAGGGGTTTGCGGTAAGACATTTGTTCACCAGTCTTTTGGAGGTTAAAAGTCAAACTGGCGCAATCAAAATAAACCCTAAGGGGGTGTATTGTCACGTTGCCCTTCACAATTGTCCTACCATACAGGTCTACGCTTCCGCAGGGTAAGGGTAGTCTGCCTGGTTGGCGACCGCTATGAAGATTCTCGGCCCCTCTCCACCCTCTCTTTTACCACCCCTATGTTCTCCTGTCATAGGAGCGGCGTTCACTTGATCAGGCTGTAGCCTCCTCCTCCCTCCTTTCTCCCTCCCCCTCCATTCGACTCGACTTTAGTGACAGCCTTTTGATCTCATACCTGACTTCGAGGCTAACCAAACATATGGTTCTTTTTTTTGTTGTGGTTGTCGTTGTTTTGTTGCACAACCGAACGAGGCCCAAAAAGACTAGAAGCATAGAACACTCGAATAAATAGACCATTATAATAGCTATGATTTTTATTATTTTTATAAACCTTGGGTATATCTAGTCGTCACGATCTTCACCCGTGTCACCATAGAAAACCCAGCTGGTCTGGATTTCAGGACGATCTCGCTTCAAGGCTAACAACATCGCTTCACCGGCATCAAAGGGATCCTCGCTGCCAAATTCAACAAACTTGAGTTTCGGATGGCGTGTCTTGTCAGCCAGCTCTCGCATAATTTCCTGGTTAAGGATTGGATGCGTAAACCACACACGAAGTGATTCGAGGGCTGAAGGACCCTTTTGGTTGGTTCGTTGATCATCTTCTCCAGTACCATCATTATCTTCCCCAATCATTACCATTGCCAAAGTGGTCACGGATGAGGAGGTACCAGATGGATGAGAAGGGGCGTCTACGTCTAACGATACTTGTACACCTATATCGCGCGTTTGTCGATGTTGATGGCGGTGGATTGTACTCGCCCTAATAGAGGATGAACCTGAGACTGACGAATAACCTGAGCTCTGCCCACTTCCTCCTCTTCGGCGGAACGACCCCAGCGGCACCTCTGCCATGGCCTCTATTTCACGCTGCAATGCGGGATTACCTGCCGGGTGAATAACGCCACTACTGGGATTACTTCCGAAATCCTGCATCGAAGGAAGAGGCAACACCTCCCTGTCCTCAAGGGCCTGCAAAAATTCAAGCACCTGATCCGAATCCACAGCCCCTCGATGATTCTGGGTGGAATGGAAGGAAACTGATTTTAGACGAGGACATGCCCTCGCTAGTAAGGGGAGAAACGACCCTCCCAAAGGGGCATCCCGCCAACTCTGCATCAGACTGAGCTCTGTCAGCTCTGGCAGCGCATACTGAATCATATTGATAAGATACTGGGGTGGCACGGTGCAATTAACAAAATGAAGTGACTGGATATGAGAGTGTACTTGGGTAGCAGTGGTTGGAAGTGGTGGAATATTAGTTGTCGCAGACAGTAAAGCGAGCGAACCTGTTGAGGCTGTAGAGGGTGCCTGGGTATACGAAGAGACGAATGAATGCAATGGTGATCCTGGTGTTGATCGATATACCAGCGGCTGCACATTCATCGACGACGACAAGGAGCTAGTGGATGAGTTTGAGGAACGAGTGGTTGGGAAGAGTGGGTCACGGTAGAGGCCCATATCAAACTTTGGTGGCAACGGTCGTAAATCCACCGCTGAGCCCAGCACAGCCACGGGATGAAAGCCTGAAATATGGATACGCTCCAGCTTGGGACAACTGTTGGCCAGAAGCTTAAAAATAAGGCCACTCTGCGAAGTAAGTGAAGCTGCCATTGCTTCCTGGTCGCCCTGCCTCAGGCCAGGTGACATTTGAAACGCCAAGCTCGCCTCTAAGTTGCGTACCGAGGAATGGGAACGCCCCCGATGCCGCGGATGTGGCGAGCTACTGCCGTCCATGGGATCCAGTCCATCTCGGTTGGCCATAGACACGACGCCTCGAAACAACAGGTCTTCGGTCGGGATGACCGAATGGATGGTGAACGATCGTAGCTCTGTACAGCAACAGATGACGTCGATAAGGTCCTGTACCATGTCAGCGGACGAGAGAGAAACACTGAGCGACTGCACCATGGAATGATAAGGCAAAAGAGTTGGCCATGGATATGAGCTATTGCTTCCTCGCCGTGCTGATGTAGTGGTAGCTGTTGCCTCCCTTCCCTGGCACAGCCCCTCCAACGGCTCTCCCACGATCCGTACATCGTCATCTGCTGGTGGAACGCTCTTCGTAACAAGGAAGACAATCTTGTTGGAGTTTGCTCTAAGGTGGATGGAACTCCAAAGCTGGGAAGCAGCGAGATACGCCCATGTCCAGTTGAGAGCAAGGACTTTGATGAGGTCTTTCCGATCCAGATATCGAACAATCAGCCCCACCAGTTCTGGTGGTAGACTTGCCGAGGGTCGTGAGTCCTCATTTCTGTCTGTTTGTTGATTGACATCGTCCATGTAAGACGGGTTTGTACAATGTTCTTGAGGGATGTCCTGCACAACCTCCATCAAGAATTCCGACAGAGATGATTGTGAATGAAAAAAAAAAAGAGGGAATGCAAGTCCAGTTTCTGAATTTGGGTGGGAAGGCTAATCAGGGACAAGACACACACACAAACCCGTTTGGAAACATTTACGCACAGAGGGTTGGTGTGTCTCCCTTGGGTACCCTGACCTCTTTCCTTTTTTTTTTCCCGCTGCCATCTACTCCTTTGCAAGAGTGTCATCACATAATAAAAGCAAAGATGTGAAAACAAGCTACTATATTGATATTACAGAAACAGCGTGTGACATCAAGCGGTATTGTTACCCTCAGCAGCAGCCTTGGCAGCCATTTCAGCCTCCCGCTGCTCAATTGTCTCGCCCTTGGTAGTATCGATAATATCGCCCTCAATGCTAAGGAAGCCAACCTGGTTGCACACACGCACCACCTCTTCTGCAAGTTGCACACTCATGCCCTCCAACGACTTGTTGACTTTGTCCAGCGAGCCAGACAAGATGGCTTCCTGGAAGTCCTCTGGCAAGGCCTGGAAGATTTCATGCACCTTGGGGTCCGCATCAGCAGGCGGTCCCGAAATATGAATCTGTGTACCAGGCTCCGCTGCCTGCAGCTGGATGGTTTCAACGCCTCCAGCTGCAGCACGTTCCTCCATCAACACCTTGCAGCGGCTCTTAATGCGAGCATATGTGTCCTTCCAGTCGTTCTCAAAGATCTTGAGCGCACCATGTCGCGTGTCGCGAATACGATGGAAGAACAAGCCAACGCCGTCCTTGCCGAGCTGGGCACAATACTGGAGAATCAAAGCCTGGTGGACACAGTTGTTGGCGTAAGCCTCATCGCCATCCATCTGTGACTTGAATGCCTGTGCCATAATTTCGTCCGAATACTTTTGGGTGGCGAGATAAGGATGCTTAGAGATAAACTTGAGCGAGTCATCAAAGCCCTTGACGCGTGAGAACTCCAGGGCTAATTCAGACACATCCAACTCATCGTCCGATTCGTCGGATTCTGGTGACTTGGAAGTTGGAGCCTTGGCAGGAACTCCATTCTATACATTCAAACATAAAAGAAAAAAAGAAATAACCTGATAAACACCTGCATGCTTCCAAGAAAAATAAGTAGCGATTAAGCCGAATTGCCACATTGAATGCTATCTGTATGCCAGGACTTACAGCACTACCAGGGTTCAAAGTTTCAATCACTCGCTTCTTTTCAGTCTTCTTCTTGGGGGGTTCCTTGGGAGGCTGAACAGCCTTGGTGACAGCCTGATGAAAAGTTTTGTTGGAATAAAAGATGTGGTCAGTGTCAAATCAACCTCGTCATGAAGAAACACCAAAAATCACCGTGAACGTGAATTAGCAACATACTGTCTTGTTAAAGCTGTCCTTAAGCTTGTCCACGGTGAGCTTCTTGTTCTCAATCTTCTCGAGTTCGTCGAGCTCCTTCTTGGCCTTATCGTACTTGGCCTGGAGTTCGTCCTGCTCCTTCTGCATCTTGGCGAGGTAACGAGCATGAGCCACTTCAGGGCTCAACTCAGCCTCGACCTTGTTCCATTTTTCCTCATTCTCGGGCGTCAGAATATTGGATTGGGTAGCAACATTGCGGAATTCGCTCATGGCATTGGTCAAAAGGTCAACGCCATTGGCCTCAATCACCTGGCGCATGCTCCTGAGCTTGCCCAGTTGTTGACGCATCTGAGCTGTTTCCTCCTTGAGCTTCTTAATCTTGTTGCGACGCTCTTCGCGCTCACGATGAATTTGTTCTTGCTTCCATCGGATCAAGGAGCGTTTGTCGACCTTGAATGAATGAGTGTAAACGAAAAATGCATGTTAATTCATTAGTACTAGGGAAAAAACAAGAGTCCAAGCGTGTGCTGTAAAATAGTTGTTTGATAGTCAAAAAAAAATAGGTGACATACATTAGGATGGCACTCGATATCCGAGTCATCCGAAAGCTCAAGGGCGTCCCACTTGGAGTAGTTGATGGCAGACATTTGAGAAGGTTGTCTCTGATGACGGAGGTGAAGTTGTAAGTTGGTGGTGGGAGGTTGTGGGGTGTGGGAGGAAAAGAGAGAAGAATATCGAAATTTTTCGAAGAAAAAAAAATCACCCAATGGGTGCTGTGCTCGAACCCCTCCTCCCCCCTTCTTGGTGAACTGTGCACCGCCAATTGGGCAGGGAAGCCTCTTGGGTATTTGAATGACTTCTTTTCAGCTGGATGGGAGAAGGTTAGGATATAACGTTCCTGGTAGAGTAGAGACTATCGCCCATCAACAGAGTTTTGCTCGTTTTGCTGCCCCAAGCACAAGTGACATGAAGTAATAGCGAGTAGCAACCTGACAGAACGATGAATAGTCGAGGAGCAAGCAGCTGAAAACCACGGTCGCGAAAACTTGTGTGGGTTAATTATGCTCGGATTTAAAACTAAATGATGCAATAGGTCTGCGGGGCTGTGAACGACACGGCTATTCTGGTCACATTCTTCGACATGTCAATTGCAGCACTAGAAAATCAGGCACTTGACCTTGCCAACCATGAAGCGTGGCTCGATGCGCAAATACGTCGGCTAGAGTGCACTCTTCAGGATCAGAATGATGGTGGGTGGATGATGTAATGCATGACATTGACATGCATAATGGTCCCAAAGTAAATATTTCGTTGACCGTCCGGCTATGCTTTCTACCTACTAGATATAGAGTGGAACAATCCAGAGGCAACTCTGGACGAACAGCGACTCGAACTGGAGGGTATGGTTGACAATCTCAAGACAGAGCTCGCCATTGCTGCTTCTGTGGAAGCAGTACGGGCTAAAGTATTAGAAAGGCATGTATGAATATGTGGATGAAACTGTCTCTATTCAAGGAGCCTGGTGTCACCACAGACCGAGCCGAAACTAACCTTTTGCACTTTTCTCCGGACAGTGCGCACGCGTACCAAGTGGTTTTGAGAAGCCTTTTTAGCCGGAATGAGAAGGACGTAGACAAAAGGTTAGCAAAAATCATTATATGAGAGGAAGAGGGAGAGGGAGAGGGCCTGGAGGCAAGAATTGCACCAAAAACACAAACCCGTTCTTTGGTACTGAAGCAAAGCACACTGTCAATCTCATGTAGAGAACTCGCTCGAGCTGTCCATGAACGCGACGAACTTGTCTCTCAGTACCTCCTCATTCACCGAAGTCTCCAAAAAGCGCGACTTGATCTAGCAAATGCGCAAAAACATGTGCTTGGTAGGGTGAACATATCATGCTTTCATGGAAAGATGGAAGCTAGTAGATCTTGATCAGTTGACCATGCCTTTATTTTGCTTGTTATCATTGACGATACGGCCTTTAATAAGACTGTCAGCATGAGAACCGCAGATTGGTGCAAAAACTGTCAGAAGAGACAGCAGCACTGAAAGAAGCTTCAGAGTCACAACAGTCAAGTTCGTACCGCAAGATGGCCCACAGGTAACGTGCCGATTGCCGCATGCATGCATACGTAGAGAGATCGTAGCAGGATATACAAGAAAAATCATGTGCAATCAGCCATCTGTTCTCATACGCCTTGTTTGTTTGTCCACATTAGGACGGAGGAAGAACTAAAAAGCGTCACCATCAAGTACAACATAGCATCAAACGTCCTGCAGGTAACGGGCCATGATTTATGGCAAAATAGGGAGGAGGATAGAGAAGAACGGGACGGAAATCAAGGGCTAACCAGCAGTGCCCTGTGAAGGTGTAACAACAACCATGTAATGCAAACCTTGTTTTCCTCGTGCCGTTTGATCTAATATCTTTTTTGTTGGTTGTTGTTTGTACAGGGTCTTATTCTGGAGAGCGGAGTCGACTGGGCTAGTGACCCGCACCTGCTCGACGTGATGCTCAAGCTGGATGGTCTTCCCGAGTGAAAGGAATGTTGAGGGGCTGCAAGACAGCCGTTGTTGACACTATTTCAATTTTTTTTTCTTCATGAGTGGTTTGGACTATGTGTTCCTTCTCCGTCGTCCCGTGTCCCGCTCTGCATCGACTGGAAATGCCACCCTCAACTCTAGATCAAACGCTAGCATGTGCTTAGGGGAGCTTTACGTTTGATTTTGCCTTGGGTACAGACTTTAATTTGGGGGAACTTGTATCCTCATATTAGCTGATATTATTATTGTACCGATGATGCTGCCTCGAATGAACCCATGTGGCAAATGTAATAAAGCTTGGAGTAATGCTATCATAGATGTAGCTCATTTTGCTCGCTCTCCCCTAGGGGAGAGAGAGGATAAAGAACAAAATAGAAACTTTTGGAGCAGGCGCGCCACGTCTTTCTGGCTGTCCCCTTCTCATATGTGCAAACACAACCACAACCACTCCATGCTATTCTGTCCAACACCGAGAATCCGATGGCATGTGTCCTGTGCAGACCATGCCCTACAGACTACACCAGATTTGTGAACTGAGTCCATACAACTCTGTTCAGCACAACAGAGCACAGCATTGAGGGGGAAGAGGGAAGAGAGGAAGGAAGAGGAAGAGTGGAGGAGGAGGGGAAAACAGGGAGGGATGTACACACTCTTGGATTGAGTTTATGTGTGAAACGGCCATGGTAGCCTTAATGACAGACAAGACACGCAAAAGGAGAGACAGACGAGTGAAATGAGCATGGCAATGTATTTTTATCGATTCATAGAGTGAGGCGGAAGAAAGGGAGACGAAGAGGAGAGAATCTCACTCCTTGCCTGTGTGCCATTTCCCAGCATGTGCGGTCTGGTCTATCTACTGGGGAAACTAAAAAAAAATGCCCTCAAAGTGTGAATGGGTCCTCCTTTGTTGCCCTCGTCTGTCTACCCAGAAGGAAAAGAGGCAATCAACCCCCTCACCCATCGCACTCTCCTTCCATTGCATCGGAGAGTCAGCCCACCAGCACCCCCCATCGACTCCCACTCATTCTCCCTACCAACCCTACCCTACCAACTCACCAACCACCCCCTTGTTACCCCCTCCTTTTTGCCTTCCTTTATTTCTTTTTCTGTTAATACGATAACAGAAGAAAATAAGAGAAGGTCCCTTCCATCCACCAATTGTTTACGACCTATTCTCTTTTACGACATCACTATTCCATCTCACGCGCCAATTCAACACATCGCTCTTCTTTGAAAACCCCCCTGTCTCTTCTGACGTTACATCTCTCGTACTCTTAATTCTTTCATTGTTTCCTCTCACTGCCTACCACCTTTTTGTCGCTTCATTCTCGGTGGGCTTTTCTCTGCAGCCCTCTTTTCTGTACCTGACTGGCAGTCTCGTGTTCTGGACCCTGCTTTGCCTTTACTTTGTGTTAGACAACCAACTCTACTCATCTTTGCTTCCGCCCTTCACATACATCTACGTTTTATTGGCCACCCCTCCACCAACCACACACCATGGTGCAGCTCCTGGAATCGACAAAGTCATATCTCAGAAACTCTACCAAACTGGGCCGTCGAATGAGCCAATATAAACATGAGATGAGCAGTAGCGAGACCAGTCTCCCCCCAGAGAAAGAAACAGCAGCAACTACCCCTACTTTGCAGCGCTCGTCAATGGAGAAGTCGCCATCCCGAGCTAGCCAGAGCCGCCTGTCGGGACTGTTCAGTATTACAAGGAGCAATAGCAACGGCAGCAGCACAAGGCACTCAACCCCCTCACCAGTCGAAGAGCGCCCTTCGTCGGGTCTCTTCCCCCGCAAGATCGGGCCTGATACAGCCGAAACGCACGCGCACGTGGTCAGCGACGACAAGCGAAGGAATAGCAAGAGCAGTGATAGGACCCACGCCACCACAAGCGACAAAAGTCAACACAGTGGCAGCCATGACAACAACAGCGGTATCCGTCGCCATAGCCATAGAGTCTCTGTCGCTACTTCTCCTGGTAAGGATGCCTCCAACGGGGACATCCATCAACACCGAGGCAGCCAAATCCTTGATTGTGACCGTCGTCGCTCCAGACGTGTACACTCTCAGTATGACGAGGTGCCACGAGGCCGTTCTCCAACATGGTCCATGTCCAACACGATCAGCACAGCCACCTCGTCCTACCACACACGGCCAAGTGACTACCCCAGCATGAAGCACTACCAGGCTCATGTCTGGCGTCGTCAGCTCCTCGAGGAAAGCATCATGCACTCGCTCAAACTCGGTTATGCTGACCGCAATCGCCCTGTCACACGCCAGCGCTCTCGCTCACTCAAGCAGAATTCGCGAGCTCGAAAGGCCAAGGAACAAGCCATGCTGGCCGCTGCTCTCGGCAAAGATTTGCCAGAATCTCCCACAACATCTAGGCACCCACATGGACATCGCCAACAGCAGAAAGATGGCAGTAACGACAGCGAAGATGAAGAGGGCACGGAAGAGGTCACGTCCAGATCCATGGATGTCCTCAAGCCTCTGCCGCAGATCAAGAACAGCCCTTATATAACTCAGACCAACCCTTCAATGCTCAACATCACTCAGTCTTTTGCCAGCTTTACTCTGGAGCTCAATGAGAATGATGTCCATCGTGTCATGTCTTCATCTGCTGTTCCAAACCTCTTCAGGATCAAACAGCAACTCGGCCCTGGTACAGGCTCTCGCCCTCATCGAGACTCCAAGACAAAAATTAACCCATCTCCTTTGTCGAACTCGCCTCATGCTCCTGGCAAGGAATCAGATTCGACATTGACTTCACCCACTGCTGATTGGGCCAAAGGAGTATTCGTGAGCCTTGACAAGCATCTGGAAGGATCAGCAACTGATCTGCCGGCTACGTCAAGAGATGACCCGAGTACCAAGGATATTGTCCATGTGGCAGCAGCAACAGCCGTATAATCTTGAAAGTCATGGACGGTTGCGGGAGATGGAGACAGAGGCGAAGCCGAGAGAACCTTAAAAAAAAAGAATACCTGCAGAACAAGCAACATACTTGATCAGGGAAGCAGCACAGCTGGGAGAGGCAGTCATTTTGTTACCAGTCGATCCCAGCTCATAATGTGTCGATATTTGTTTCGCCATTAAGCAGGAGGAGAACGCGCGGCCTTTATTTTATATTCATTCCGCTTATGACACTTTTTTTTGATCTGCAATGGATCCTCTTTCGATGCCACATCATGCATGTTGTGGCCCTTTTTTCTTTCTTCTCTCCTTTTCTCTTTCTGATGCACGAGTCTTCGTTCCCTAAACACTCGGGCATCATACCCACTTTTTTTTTCTTTTCGGTGCTGCAAAACAAAAGGTTGTCCATCTGCTTTGTGCTAATTGCACAAGACGGTGATTCGTAGTGAATCGAGTAGCTCAATATACACAAAACGACTTTTTTGTCACCAAAAACTTTCAACGCGTTTTAAAAAAATAACCACGCTTGGCCCTTGTGAAATTTTTGGTTTATTGATGGTAGCTAAAATGCAGTGCAAGTGTTTGTCGTCTCATGAAGCCAGAAATAGGCAGGTTTTGAAATGCTTGCTCATCTACTTGCTCTCTACTACCGCTTTTTGCATTGCTCATGTTTTTTCTGTTTTGTTTTTGTGCAAGTCCGGAGATGAAAAGTTGCACTTGGCATTCAATCATGAACCTTGTTTGTGGCCATCCCCTTTTCGCCTCCTCGGCATGTACGAATCACATTCAAGTGGTTTTCCTCTTCACGCGTCTCGAAATACCCGCACAGGCGTTTTTGTACGCCCCTGCAAAAATGTCTCAATGGAAATACCAATTCTATGCCCTCTTCGCCCTTACTTGCCCAAAATCCAACCTCATCCCGTTTTCCCGTTTCCATTTTTTTTCCTTGCGTCCACATCTCTACATCTGGAGATGGTAAAATGGTCTGTAAACTTGTGTCTTCCTCGGAATGCAATTTTGGCTAACCGTTGGATGTACGGGGAGAAAAAGAACACGAAAAAGGCAAGGGGGAAATATAGCCCGTACCACTGTAATTTCGATGGGAAACCTTAGGAATGTGGGAATAGGAGTTAGAAAGGGGGTAACACGGGCTCGGAGATAAAGCAGGTTGTTGTGTCCCGTCACCTTGCTTATGTCAACACACACAGACACTAAAAAAAACGCATTCTGGCGTCGCCTCCTCTAGTTCACAAGTCCGTACCAAATTTAATGGTTGGTAGCCAGAAGGATTGATACACATGGTAGCCAACAAAGCGGATGAGTTAGGGCCTTAAAATCCTGAACGAGCCAGGTATTTCGGACTTGGTGGGGGGAGGCTATTTGAGCTCTTTTTGACTGAGCTCATAGCTCAACCATGGACTCTGTTTGTACAGGTGCTTGCATGGTCTCATGACGCGTTACTGCTCTGATATATTTTTATATATAAAAACGAAGGGAGGAAGCTGAGCCAGCGGGCATGAACGCACACCTACTTCAAGGTGCTCAGTCTGCGCTTCTTGTTAGGTCAAGGTTAAAAGATAGATGCAGGAGAGAAAATAATAGACAACAATGCCAAACACTCTTGCCTCTAGCCCACCAGCAAAAAAAGGCCAAACACATTGCGCCTATTACTGCTTCTCGCTTTTCCTCATTCGACGTGAAATTGCATATACTCGCTCACCATACTTCGGACTTACCAAGTAGTCGGCCAGCAGAATGTCATCCACTTGGGTGGCAATAGAAGTGGATTAGCTATCCGTACTTTATAATACGTGAGCAACAAAGGAACAGCACGAGAGCACTGAAGATATGTAAGTTTGCAATAGCGAGAAAGAGAGATACGTTTCCAATGGCAATGGAGTTTTCTCTAAAGCTGATAGCTTTCCTTTGTTATTGACTTTTAACCAAACAATCGGTATTGGGACGCTGCAATCAGCGGAGCTGGCGAGGGCAAGGAAGAGAGACCAATGGCATGAACATCTTGGTTTGTTTGGTGCAGCATGGCCGAGACAGGAGCATTCAGTTTCTTAGAAGGGCGATACAATCCATCACCACCATCAGTAGCGTTCTCTCTTTTGTACATTTTCGCCAGTGGTAATGGTGCAGAGGGCTCCGTTGTGGACGTTTGCGCTAACCGCTTTTGCTCCTCAGTGCAAGGCCAATGCACGGGTGACTTTTCTTTTATAAACGCTACAATCCCAAACGGCTACACAAATCTTACCCCCTTGTCAATTCGTTCATTTTTTTCCTTGCACCAATGTGTATATGTCTTTCCTCTCAAGAGCATACATGATAATGTGTCACCCAAACGCTGCATGGCGCTCATATACCTGTGGAGAAGCATTAGGGCATCATCTCGGGGAGATAGACTGCAGATGACCCCAGACAAGAAAAAAAAACAATATGATTCCTTTCCCAAGTCCCAGCATGCATGATTCCTCTACTTACCATCCGTAACGCCTACGCGCTTTTTTCATGTTTCCAATTAGCTTAGCTCCGGTACAAATGAGAAACAAGACCAGGAACAAAAAAAAACTAAGGAAAAGCAGGGTTAGCCAGCCTCTTCTTCGAGCTCGGCCCACCACCATCCCCCCTCTTCCCTTGACCAAACATGGCTAAATTGCGCGACAACATCAACCTAGCACAGCATTGGCTGTTTTCTCCCCCTCTCTCTCCCAGCCTTTAGCAGAGTAGGGGTCCAGGCGGTAATATTGTAAGCAGATAACACAATGAACGGGCCGTTTTGTTTGATAGACTATTTCTCTTCATTCTCGGCTAGCTCCCTCCTGACCTCATTATTCAAGCTATTACTTGGAAATGGCACACCTCCTTATTTGAGGAGACTTCATTTTAAGAGAAATGGCTTGACAGCATGATCGAATAGACACTCTGTACACACCCTCACACACGGTCATGTTCGTTCTTCATCTCTCGTTTTCATATGCCCCTTCTACCCAACCTCCTCAAAAAATATGAAGTTACACTATGGCTACAGCCAAGGTAATAGCATTGCATCTCGGGTTAGCTACGCGACTCTCACATAGCATTCTTGTACTTAAAATATCCAGCCAGTAATGTTCAACATCATGAAAACACTGATGAACCAAAATAAAGCATGAAAGATCCTTCTTCAATATGCAAATACTCCTTTGGTCTGTCTAGATAGAGGGGAATAGGCCCTGGTAATGCAAGGAGGAATTCTCTCTTCTTTGAGCCGCACCTGTGAACGAATGATCCAAGAGATGGTATGAAGAATACAATGAACTGTCAGAAACTGAGCACTGACCCCAAGACAATCTGCTCAATACGTACTGTTCGTGTATGTCCGACTAGACGATGAGGGCTTCGCATGTTTGTGCGGGTGTCGCGCACCACCACACAAAAAAAAACGAACGTGCGGCAAACCCCTCTACCGATAACACCAATCCTTCAATGTGGCGATTTTGGTCAGTGAACGATGACACATTTTCAACGTGAGTTTGTTGGTTTCATGGCTTGGGGCTGGAAAATGTTTTCTTTTTACCAGCCCATCAATATTACTGAGGATTTGCTATAACCATTGACCGTTCCAGAGGTAGAAAAACATGAAAAGAAGAATAGAAACCGTAAAACGCTGGGGTTTGTATGCTCTTTTTCTATCGTTATTAATCCTGCGGTTGTTTTTCTCCATGCAACCTTTTAGTCCGCGCTTTAAAACGATCTGGAGCCATATACTATATTGTATTCCTTGATGGCTCACTTTATTTTAATGTGCCTGACCAACGTGATGCGACCCGTTCATGCAAACACAAAACCCAATATGTTGTCAGTTTGCTTATGAATACTCTTCTCACTGCTCTGTCTGTCTGTGTATCAATATCTTTCTCTCCCTCCCCTCCCTCTCTCACTCTTTCATTCTTTCAGGGCAGCAAGTGAGCTCATTAATCGAGGGGGAGAGGCAGACGAAAAATAAACGAGACGCCCATCTCGCTTGTATTCATTTTTTTCTTTTCATTTGAACAAACAGAGAAAAAAACTGGCCGAATGTGGTCATACTGAAGCTACAGCTCTCATTTACTTAATCTTTTCATCCTTATTATCATTCAAGACAAAATAGCCCTTAGTAGCCCAAGACGGGAAAACGAGAATGGCTGGTGGCCCTGAAGAAGGCCGCGCGATTCTCTTGAGATTTGGTTTGGGATAAGGTGTAATGAACGAGGCTCCGAGGCTGGCCAATACAGAAAATCAGTAAAGGACAATGCGAGAGAGCGCGCGCGCTTGAAAAAAAAGGTGCAGACCATGTCATAGGTAGCACCAGGCCTTTTTCATTGCTCGAGCAACATACCCGCCCTTTTTTTCCTGGCCTTCACACTTTTTTTTTCTTTGCTCAACTATCTTGCTCATCTCGACTCCTCTTTCTTCCCTTCAAGCTCCACTCCCTTCCTCCCATTCTTTCTGCCACTCTCTTCCACCCACCCCCTTTTGCCAGACGTACATACTCACACCTCAACGGCTCCACATTCACTCCCCTCCACCATCTTTCTCGACTTTAAACATATCCACTCTATTCTCACCCACCTTATCCATTGATCCACTCATATTCATCAACAACAATTAATAATATACATAGGCAACTGCCACCCACTACAACACCCTTCTCGTCTCTTCAGCCTTTAATACCCTCTCCCCTACGTTCTCCCACGCCTTTGACGTACCTACCAGAGGAACCAGTACTTTTAGATTGTAAGAAAAAAGAGAATTTCTTGTCCATTTGCTCCGCCAACAATAGGATAGTACTCCCTTGGTGTACGGACGCCAGACCCCTCTCCGGCTATCCTTTTCTTCCAATACAGCTAGCATCTGCAGCGTGAGTGGGCCTTTGCACAAAGCGAGCCCTGCGCAGATATCTTTCACATAAGCAGGGGGATAGCAAGCCCTTTTCTTATGCTCCTACCCTAAAGTAGCAACATCGGCAACAACCCATCTCTCCGTGCATCTTACCACACCCCAATGCTTCGCCTCACTCAATGCCTCCGTTTCTTTCCTGTTTTTGACCCTTTTTTATTTTATTTCATTCAGTCATTCATTCATTTGATTTTTATATGGCGATGTTTATTGGCCTGTGAACAGTGGAGCTGCTGCTGCAGCTAGTGATACAACAATTCATCTCTCTGGATAACAGACAGCTTTCCATGAAATGAGGGGAACAAAGAGGAGAGACGAAGGAGGGGAGGGGTCTTGCGCCAGCGCACGATGATAGCAAGATTGGGGAGAGTTCACTTCTCTCTCATTTCTTGCATCCCCCCCCCCTTTTCATTGTGAAAAACAGCGTGAAAATAGGTGTGTTTTCCTGCTGTCATTCATTCATACTCTGGGTATGAGATGGGAGTACACCGCTCTTTTTTTATGTCTGTCTGTCCTGTACTGATGCTGTTGCTGCTGTTCATTTTTTGCCCATGCACTCACTCAGACAAACAACCTTCTCCCCCCTCCCCTTCAAATCCCCTTCCCCTGTGAGGTCAGGCAACAATGATGGGCTTACCCTACCAAGGGCAGGCAGATAGACAGACAGGCAGGCCCTCCTCTTCATTCACCCCACCTCACCTGTATGCCCTGCCCTGTGTACAGTTATCAGTTTGAGGGAAGGAGGGGGTAGATGACAAAAAGGAAATCATTGCGGGTGTCAATCTGTTCTGTTGCGATATGTTTGTGTTGTTGTTGTGCGTATGCTGTATATATCGTTGGATTATGTGTGCCTTTATTGTTGACCGTCCTTCCATATTCTGCCGTATTCACTCACCCACCCACCCACTCACCCAACTCGGTCGCGCTGAAAGAGGATAGCCAGCATTGGTTGGTTGGTTAGTCCGTTGGAAAGAGGTCCTTTCCCTTTTCTGCCTGCCCAATGCTCCCCCCTCTCTCCCTCTCTCTTCATCCACTCTTCTTTGCTTTGCCCCCTCATCATCATCATATCTAAACTGTGCTAAGACTCTATGGCCTTTGTAATGTCTGTTTTTTATTTGATTGCGCAACAAGTTCAGTCGTGCTAATGTCTCTCTTTCTTTCTTCTTTTGGCCCTTGCTCTTCATCAATGCCCTTGCCTGCACGCTCTCCCCCTCTTTCGGATCCCTCGTTCATCCACCCTCATTGTGGCTCCTTGGCATGTCTGCGATCGAATAGCCTCACCTTAGCCTGACCACCTTTTTTTTCATCAAGAACAAGAGTACCTTGTACCAAAAGGGCCACACAAACAAAAAAGAGTAAACGAAAACATACACCCATCCATCTTTTTTTTTTTTTTGCTCCCTTTGTGCCCATCCTTCTCCCTCTTTTTCCTCTCTTTCTCTTTCTCTCTCTCTCTTTTTTTTCTTTCTCTCTCCTTCATACCATGCCTCGATCGTCGTTCATATCATCAACAGCAGCAATATCAACAGCAGAAACATCATCACCACCCCCTTCCTTGCCTTCCTCGTCTCCTTCGTGTTCTCTCTCCGCCTTCAACTCCACCCCACAGCTGTCGCAAACCGAGTACCACAGCGACAGCGATAGCCCCTCCACCCATCTCCACACCCGGCCCACTGTCCGTCCAAGAAGCAGCAGTGGCTGTCGGCCCAACCATTCTTCTTTACCAAGATCCCATCTCCATCCACGATCACACGTCCGCACCCTTGCCTCATCATCCCTCCATTCTCATTACACATCTGGTCAGCGCTCTACTTCTTCCTCATCTTTCCCGTCGTCCATCGACATGAATCGCCCCTACGGCTCTGCATCCTCGACATCGCAATCCACAGCTCTGCTCGACGCACCCGTACCCCTTCCAGCCCCACAGCATTCGACTACTAGCCTAGGTTCAAGTCTGTCGTCTGACCTCTACACAACCACCGTCAAAACATCGAGTCATTCCGAGCAGCACAGCTCCTTCACTAGTGCGCGGTCTTCGGCTCGTGAACATGTACATGACCGCGACTCAGTCCATGACAATGGCGATCTTCCTTCGCGCATGACGAATGGTGACCGACATCAATCCAATTCGCGTATAAACATTGCTAACCTCCTATGTGATGACCGCAAGGACATTGCACAACAGTCGTCAAGGCAACAAGAGGCCGACGGCGAAGACGGAGAAAACGAGGTGGTAGAGCAGGATGAAGATGTGGTAGGCAGCAACGACAAGCATGCCTCCCAACCACACGCTCGTGCCTCGTCTGGTGCACTCCCACCCCCACCTCCCCCCGCCGCCGCCCCGCATCCACAGCAGCTGCATTCGATCCACGAGTCAGACGAGGAGCAGCCAGGCACACGCCACCATCACCCCCGGCATGCCAACCCAGTGGAACCTAGCCAGTCATGGCATCGCGAGCCATCAGGCCACCAGCCGTCGTATCACGATCAGCGCGGCAGCCACGGCAGCAGCGGCAGCGGCAGCGGCAGCAGTAACCACAGCCACAGCCACCATGGCCATCATAGTCATAGTGGCTCTGGGGTCGCCAATGACGACGACCACCATCCGCTCGACCCCCTGGACCCGCTTTCTCCACTGTCTACACTGGCTAATGCCTCTGCCATGAGTGCTCCTGCACGGACGTTGTCGTCGTCCTCGACATCGTCGTCGTCGTCGTCAGCTAACCATTCTCACCCAGAAGCCCCGCGACATCAGCATACCCCTTATACATCTTCATACTCCTCCTCCACCGCCTCCTCCTCATCGTCATCACGCGTGCCCTCAACGACTTCCCGTAACGTTGATCACGCCCCAGATACACGCCATTCCCATCCAGACTATTCCCATCCATATGATCAAGGGGAGTCATCCCAAATGGGTCGGCCTAGGAGCGAAAGTGCGGCCCTCCACCAGCAAAACTATGGCCCATACCTTAATGACTCGCCTCCTCTAAGACCCTCCAGGCTCTTTAGTTCGTCACACGCTCCTCCTCCACAATCGTCTGATGGGGCCTCGTCTCAGTCATACCACGATGCACGCCAGATGCACCAACACGCAGGAGGATCCTCTGCTCCATATGCCTCCTCGCCATCATCGTCATCGTCATCAATACCTCTTCCTTCGTATCCTTATTACAAGGGTACCTTCTCCTCATCTGCAGCCTCTTCCTCGTCACCAACATCCCATTCCTCATCCTCTGGCGCGTCTAGCTGGCAACATCCCTCTACACAGCTCCCCCGACCGCCATACACACCGCCAGAATACACGCGTCCCCCAAGGCGCGTGTACATGCGAGATGAAGGTGGCGACCTGCCACCACCTCGACCAATCTTGCCTCCTCCAGCATCGGTAAGTATATTTCCCCAATGCTCACATCATCTCCCCTGATTTTTGTTTCCTCTCTGGATCATGCACAGCTTTTTGTCCGACCACATGGCGGAACCTTTTTTTTAACCGTTTATGTATACAATATACAATTTCAAATCATCTAGATGCCCCCACCACCCCCCGTTGAGCGGCGTGCTCCTCGGGTGTACGGTATCGATGCAGCCGACCATATTCCACTCCCAACACGACTGCCCCCACCTGCACCTTCGGCTGCATACAATAGCTCAAGCCAGATTTACAGTGGACGGCAGGATAGGCATCCTTCTGTTGGACACTCCTCCCAATCGTATCAGGGGCAGCAGCACGGAGCGTATTCAGAGTCGTATGCGTATTCCTCACCCTCTTCACCAGCCCCATACCCTCTGCCAAAGGATCCTCGTTACCACGACTCTGGATATGGAAGTGCATCTCGTTATGGCAATGATGAAATGCGCAGCACATACCCTATTTCACCATCAGCGGATCTGGATAGATCATCCAAATACCACCGTGGCTACTCCATGTCTGAAATGTCCGACGTGCGTCTGCCCACCTACCCCGGTCCTCGCCAGTACTACAGTGCATCGCAGCCATCGTCACGGCGGGCATCGGAACAAAACTCTGCGGTGGAGGGCAACGGGGATGGATGGCCCGTGCGGCATTCATTCTCCTACCAAAGCAATCGTTCATCTTACCCAACGCCACCATCAACGCACTCGTTTGGAACACCCCATGGTAGCATGAGTAGCAGCAGTCATGATTCGTTTGCCTCTTCATCACAGGATAGAGACACTCTGGCAAGCGCACAAGACGATTATTCTCAGTCGAGAGCTCATTTCTACGCACACTCTGTTCATCCGTTCGACACCGATGTGGCTCCTCCTCCGCCACCACCTTCTGGATCCTCCACTTCTCTTCCAGCAGCAACTCCTTCAAAGGACGAGTCGTCGAATGGAACATCGTCAACGAAGAATGAAAAGCGCAAGTCATCATCGGCATCGAAGCGCACCCGAGTGACAGAAGAGAAGAAGATTGTCGTCGACAATGAAGAGTTTGTGGTGAAAGCCAAGCGCAAGCGTGCCAACGCAAGCCAGCTTTCTGTCCTCAACGCAGCATTTGCTCGGTCCTACTTTCCCTCAACAGAAGAGCGTCTGCGGTTGTCGAAGCAGTGCAAGATGTGTCCGCGCACTGTGCAGATTTGGTTCCAGAACAAGCGACAGAGCGTCAAGGCGAAATCAGAGGCGATGGAGGCGGCCATGGCAGTGGCAGCCTCGCGAGCAAAAGAGCAAGAGAGGATAAAGGAGCGGCTTAAGAATGGCGAGTCGATCGAATCGGCAACAGCGTCTACAGATGGCGCCGGAGCAGAAAAGCGCCGGAGCTCGGATACCATGACGACGGCGGATGCGGTCGTTGAAGCGCTGCAAATTCAACTGGATGGACGTGGCGTGGACTATTTTTCACGAAAGCGTCGAGCTACGGTTGCTTTTATGACATCTAAGTGAGAGAATAGTTCGGATCACACACAAAACCAGAAACAAAAAATGTGTAACAAAAAAAATTTTTTTACCTCATCCTCTTTTATTCTTCCTTTATTCTTGAGTTGAGGTGTTTTGCGATTTGTAACTTTGTTCTGATATGAAGAGAAGGAAAAATTTGCACTTTCTCCTTCTCCTAACCAATACCTAGTTTTCAGCACCTTCCACATCCCTTCGGCATTGATATACATCCACTTTATTCTTTGTGGCCACTGTATCAAGATTTTAAAAAAGGGCAGCAACAGAAGAAAAAAATATTTGTGGGACCAATAGCATTCTCTCTCTCTTGATCTTGATTTCTTGATATCCAGTCGATCACTGACATTATCGATGAAAACCATTACCCAACTCCCATACGAGATTGTTGTACGACACCTGCTGGCGGTGTTACCCCTTGGTGACCTGGCACGCGTTGCTGCCTCGTGCCGCTTCTTCCGGGAATTATACAAAGACGAGTATCTATGGCAGATCAAATTTCTGCAGGATTACCGATTCTACCCTCGGCCAACCATGTGCCAGTTTGGATGGCAGACTCTCTACCGAGCCATGTTGAATGTTGAAGTCTACACATGGGGTAAAATAAAAAAAGAAGAAAAAGAGGGAAGAGAGTGTGTATAGGGGAATAGAATAAAATGCCAAGAGACTCGTCGTCGACATTAAACAACGCAGGATACTAACATACAACATTGATGGGTAACTTACTAGGAAGCAACCTCGACGGTCGGCTGGGACATGGCAGGGTAAAGGAAATGAACAGAATATTACATTATCCTCTGTTTTTGCCACCCTTCTTCATAGTCCCATCATGCCCTAACATTTTAGCATCATTTTACTAACAAATGTTTGCACACAATCTTTTATAGAAATATCGGTATAACGACGCAGAATACGTACCCAAACGTCTCCGTAAGCTGGAAGGACATTCTTTTATCCAACTAGTATCGACAGGATGGGGTTTCCACGCCCTTGATAAGGATGGCCGTGTATGGACGTGGGGCCGTCTTGCTTATGAATCACTGCGACTGTATGACAATCAGCCCAAGATGTTAACTTACCCATCCGACGTATCCACCCTGGTTGGCGGAAGGGCCGTCATGCTGGCCAAGGACCGGCAAAGCAGAGTTTGGCAATGGCACTGGGAAAACAGACCTGCACGTGTCATTTTGGCCCCATCACCATCTCCGTGCTCGAACGACCAGGCTGCAGAAAACTCACGCTTGTCGCAACATCACCATCACCACTATCACAATACCTCCAATACCTCCAAGCACGACTCAGTGGTTAAGCTGGCAGCTGGCTGGGATTTGTGTGCAGTACTGACCTCCTCGGGCCAGCTGTATGTGTGGAATCATCAACCACATGCGCGTTTGGCCCAATATGGCGTTCACCCTCTGAAGCAGATATACCTACAGCATGCTATCCAGCTACAAGATCAAGGTGATCTTGGCGCAAGACTGGCCAATCAAGGAGACAAATTTGTCAATGTCGCCGCTGGACTTGACTTTTTGGTGGCAGTGACAGGTCTAGGATATGTCTTCAAGTTTACTGCACTCGAGCCTCACGGATCTACATCTTCCTCCCAGCAACAACATGGGCATCACAACAACAGCAGCAATGGCCACATTCATCATGGATTGGGTCAAGTTTACGTCCACGGCCTTGGTCTGCTTGATCATCCTGAAGCTCCGCTGATCATAGATCTCGAATACCTACAGGCCGGGCCATCTACCCATTTGCCAATGCAAGAACTGCTGCTACGAGATCTTGAGGCCACTGACTCACCAGACTCACTGCCTTCCACATATCTTACAATCGTTTGTCCACCAGCTGTGCACGTACAGGGCATTCACCTTGCCGTATTTTCCAAAGCGTTGCAACAAAGCATCGCAAAACATACCCGTAACGCAAAGGCAGTAACACCTGCTATCCAACCAAGCACAGATGCCCATCAACCAATTAATATGAGTAATGCAAAAGGAAGTATTGGCAAGGAATCTACAGAGGATCCTCGCTTACGGCGTCTTCGCAAGCGACAAGGTCAAGAGCCCCGGTGGATGGAACACAAGCACGTTGATTACACGCCCTTCCAAGTATCAGCAGGCTACCAAAAGTTTTCCATCTTCCACGAGGGCGCGCCTCTGGTGCTGTTGGGCAACCGCCACGCCCATGGGTCGACGCCGCCGACAGTCCTCTCCCGACTACTGGACAAGCCTTGTGAGATTGCACTGGGCGACTATCATCAAGGATTGCTGACAGAAGATGGCCAACTCCGGACTTGGGGTAGCTTTGCTGACGGCGCTTTGGGCCATGGCGACCTGAGACTCGACATGCCTATCCCAACCGTCGTTCGTGGCGGTGGGCTTGGGCACAAGTATATCTTTAGGATTGCGTTTGCTGGATGGCATAGTGGATGTCTTGCCATCGAGCTGCCTGAGGATGGTGTCTTTCGTGGTGGTGGTGGTGGGTCCACTTCTGCTGGGATAACAACCAGTATTATGGCCTCCAAAAATCGCCGTGCAAAAGGATGTGACATGTCACTACTTCAGAGTGGCCTTCAGAACAACGCCAGCGTAGACAGAAACGAAGATCCGACCGGGATGGTGACGATGGAAAGCGACGATAGCGGTGCTAATGATCAAAGCAGTGGTAGTAGCAGCAGCGATGGCAGTAGTGGTAGCAGTAGTGATGGCAGCGAGACTTTAGTGGATTCATCTTCATGGTCGACTTTTGCCTCGTCACGATCTGCCTTTTCGTCCTCAACAGAGTCTGGTGGATTCTCGTCCTTCGTAAGCAAGTATTACAGCAATAGTAGTAATAGCTGCTGTCACGATGATGATCGAGTTGAATTCCCTAGATTAGCACTGACTCGCCTAAGCCCCGAGCTAAAGGTGTTTGATCCTCACTCGGTAAAAGAAGACATCCTCTAGAAAAAAAAATATAAAATAAATGTCGCCCACTGTCTCGTTTCTTCGAGTATCTGTTTTTTAAATGGTTTATTCCTGCTCCATTTTCAATCTAGTCCATGATTAATATTCCCTTCTCTACTTGCGCATCAAAAGATACAGGTTCTCGCCCAAGCTAATGTTCTGCAAATGTCTGAAATCGCCCTCCAAGCACATGAGCAGCCCACCATATGAGATATATACAGAGCTAGAGACATCGATGCAATGCATAGAACAAATGTTAGAAATGACCATTTCACACTTCCAGTCTTAATTGGAAAACAATAATACACAAAAACGTTGGGAAAAGGGGGACCTACACTTTGCTTCCTTGGCCTTCATCGTACTTGTAGACCTTGCCGTACATGACATACTCGTAGTCGTCGGCCAGAGTACGCTCGCCACCGACCTTCTCGCGCCAGCTTTCCTGGGCTCCGCCAGTGTCACTGCCAACGGCGGTTGTGAGAGATAAGGAAGTGGCGAGGACAAGCGAGAACTTCTCGCCAATCTCCAGAGGATACAACTCATTGTTGATGTCGAGCGTCAACTCCATCTCGTAGTTCTCGGATCGGGCGTTGATGCGCGAGACTAGACAAGGAAAAAAATTGGAAAACAAAAATAAGGTGTTTGGGTTTAGATGGCCTGTTCATCATGGATTCAAGCTTCCTGACAAGGTGAAAAAGAGGAGGATCGAACAAAAAGCCTTTTCTTTTTTCTCGTCCTTGAAATTGCATTTTTTTTCTCGCATACCCTTGTCAAACTTCTTGCCAGCGCCATCGACGTCCTTGATATCAAAGATATCCGTGAACAGAATGTTGTCCTTGCTCGACATTGTTATGTTCCTCTAAGAGTCGTTGTTGAATGAAGTGATGCTACAAACACTTGCAGCAATGTCAAGTTTGTAAACTCGACGGTGGCTTTGTGTGATCAAACACCTTGCCTGTGCAATCTATTCTCTTTTGGCACTTTGACCAACAGTCACAAACTCACTTCCTTGAGCGCGAATATTGATGTTCGCGCCTACCCCCTGCAACTAATCGTTTCATTGATGTCTTCCATGCAGAGACCCTGAACAACCTTACTCGACAACTAAATTCAATAACGAACATAACAGAAATGGACTCTGCTCAAAACACATCAGCTGAGCGCATACTGAGAACCGTCGAGGGCCTTGTCCGCTGCATGCTTCGGGATGCCACTACACAAAACGACGGCAGTAACACCAACGTTTCTGGAGCAGAAAAAAGTGCTGGAATAGGCACGGACGCCATGGATGTCGACAGTGAGGCAACTTCTGGCTCTGTACAACAAGAGCGACCTATTGTTGACGAAGAACGGATAAAATCGTTGACAGAGTACTGCATGAGAATCCTTGGAAGGTAAGTGACAAGGCTACTTTTAATTCGTGTTAGCGTGGTTCAAAACTGTCAATTGTAAAAGTAACATCCGTTTTTTATCTCAATCCTACTAAAAAGAAAAGTATACTGATGGTGATTTGCTATATCTCTTGTCTGCTTGCTCCTCTAGTCGGATAACGCCGTCAGTTGTGTCGGATGAAATGCATATCGTGGATGTCATCAGGAAAAAGTGTATGGACGAATATGGACTTTGTTGGCCCAATCGACAAAAGGATTCTATTGAAGGATGTCTTCGTCTCATGTTAATTTCTTCAATGCTGTGATCCATGACACCTAGTACTTCGAGATGATCCATCAAGCAGGAAAGCTATGCGTTTCAATTATTTGCACTCCAAACTCGAGGCTATGGTATGAATAGGTACAAAAAAGGCGATATCAGTATATTGAGGCGAGATACAGTGCACCAAATGTTTGCAATGTATCTAACATCAATGACTCACTGTTACCCGTTCCCTGAAAAAAATAGTCGGTACCACAAGATAGATGGGCGATCCTCTACTTTCTCTCGAGCCTCAGCGACCAGAGTGTCTCATCGACAACATCGTCAACGTCAGGAAGCCGACATGCTTTACCCCAGCAAGCGTCATTACCTTTCTTTGGCCTGCAAAATTTGGAGTTTTCCAATCGAGCACGAGAACGGGAACGAGCGCGGGAACTGAACAACCGTGACAAAGAAGAACGGACCAATGCAGCAACACAATCGGATACGGCTGCGGCCACAGCCTCCAGGCACGACTCAATGCAGGAGAACGTCAGGCATAGAAGGGCTGCAGCAGGAATGACAGCATCTGATGAAACTACAGCTTCAGGGGCAGAGACAGCATCGACTTTAAGAAATGGCGAGGTTGACGAGTCGATGCTGTTGCGAGATCTCATGTTCATCTTTCAAGGCATTGACGGCAAGCTGGTGCGATTCGAGCCAGATTCGGGGACATGTATCATTGATCCCAATGTAAGACTATTCTTCATACTTGGATCAACAGTGACAACAAAATCATCATGTCATATTTGGAAGGATGATTAATTTGACGCGAATCCTGTTCTCATAATTATGTTTAATAGGCAAATATATCCGTGTCAACGCGTAGTCTTGTTACGCGACTTTCAGAGCTTGGTTGGTTGTACAAAAGAATCGACGCCTTTGTGAAAAAGACATTACGCGACTCAGCAACAGGACTTGTCAGCCAAGTACGACATTTTGATTATTTCTTCATCTTCGTGCAGAGTATTTTTGCTATGACATCCACGGAATATGAAACATACTAACTATTTCCTTTGGTATGCTATCACCTCTAGAGCTTCTGTGCAGCACTCCAGCATGAGTTGACAGAGTATTTCCGGCTCATCGCAGTCCTAGAGTCCCACATTTCTAAAGAACCCTCGGCATCAAAGCACAGTGCATCATCTATCAGGAGTGGTCTCACACTAAAGCGGCTCATTGTTTGGACGCAGGATTTCTTGCAACGGCTACGCCTTATGTCCGTTCTCGTTGACTGCTGCCAAGGCTTGCAAGGAGGAGCCCTGGTCTCGATGATCCACGACTATACCCAGCATGGCGACCCAGTTATTCAGCAGTTTATCAACCACATGCTTGAGAAAGTCTCAACACCCTTTTATGTCATGCTTCAGCGATGGATCTACGAGGGAGAACTCGAGGATCCACGAACAGAGTTTTTCATCGCCTGTAATCCGGATGTTGAAGAACAGGATTTATGGCAGAAAAAGTACTATATCCGAGAAGATATGTTGCCCGCTTTCATTGGCGACTCACTGGCTAAGAAGGTATGTGGCTGTAAAGGAATGAAAGGAATGATAGGAACCGCGCCTAGTACAAAGGGGGTTCGGCTTGGGACATAAAGGGAGAGAGAAAGAGAGACGGGAAATGAAGGATAGGCTTACCAGGCCCAGAGTCGGGGGCATCGCACGACTCAGGAGCCTTGTTATGCATACATGCGCGCATATGTCAACCACATCCGACGGAACAAGAATGAACACTTCCCAATTTAGTGTGCAGAAACATTGGATAAGGGGGACCATGATGAATGTACAGATCTTCTCATCATGGTGCAGGGGAGAAAACAAGCAGTTGCATCTATGACTGAACACAAACGCCGTTTTGTTAAATTGATTGTCACCTTCCCCGTCTCATTTTCACCATTGTTTCCTATTCTTACGTGTGTAAACCTTTTGTATTCTCCTTTATTTCTAGATTCTCTCTATTGGAAAATCGCTAAACTTTTTACGGCACAGCTGCGACGATGCAGACTGGTTAGCTCAGAATCATGGAGTAGGAAAGAGTAAGACTCGCCTATCAGTTGACTATACATAGTGCTTCAAGGCTGCAACAAAAAACCACAAGGATGATATGCTCACGAGGATGATACTCTTTCATACTATTTGCATGTATAGCTCTCAAATACGGCGATATAGCTGAACTCGAAAGTTCTATTGACGCAGCATACATGGGTACTAGCCAACGGTTGCTACACCTTTTGCTGACTAAATTCAAGCTCATGGAGCACCTTACTGCAATCAAGCGATATCTGCTACTTGGACAAGGAGATTTGATTCAGCACCTTATGGAGTCACTTGGGTAAGCTTTAACGGGCTCCTTTTAATTGGTCACAAGCCCACTAAAAGACATTTCTTCCCGCGGACAACAGCTTTTGTTTTTACGCGGCGTGGACAGACGATATCGGCGATTATTATCATTTTATTTTTGTGGACGTGTAATGAAACGACTGAACTAACTCCCTCCCCCCTTTTTTTAACCGTACAATTTACCCAGACCGAGTCTAAACCAGTCTGCCAACGTTCTGTTCCGACACAATTTGACAGGAACACTTGAGTCAGCTCTGAGAAGCTCAAACGCACAGTACGATGACCCAGATATTGTTCGTCGACTGGATGTACGCCTACTTGAAATTTCACCTGGCGACAATGGATGGGATGTGTTTAGTCTTGACTATCACGTTGATTCGCCTATCAACACGATCCTCACTCCGACAGCGATGCATCAGTACCTCCGGATGTTCAACTTTCTCTGGCGTTTGAAGCGAGTTGAGTATGCTCTCTCATCAGCATGGCGACAGCAAACTACTGGCGCAAGGGCACTTCGACCTATTCAACGTAAAGTTTATAAAAAATGGAAAAATGGGTAGAGTTTGGATATATGATACACGCAAGGCAAAATTAGATGGAAGAAAGGAAGGGTGTATGGATGGAAGTAGAGATGGTGCGAGTAGAGCCTACAGCTTCGCATCTGAAAAGATCGAGGGACGAATCATTGCCTCTGGCAAAACGAAGGGCATGTTTGCACGACGTATCTTTCGGAGTTCCTTTTTGCTCTACCACAGTAGACTATATTCTGTACTGCCCACATCCCTCCTCGTCTTAAGCCCTCTCTACCATCAGGGAAAGACATGCCTTCATTTGCTAGACCTGAAATTTGCTAACCTGTGCGACGTCTTGTAATTTTTTTCATTTCGGATATATTACTAGAACTTGTGCCTGAACTCCACCAGTGTAGGATTGTTTGCAGCGAAATGATTCACTTTGTCTATCAGCTGCAGTATTATATCTTGTTTGAGGTACTAGAATGCTCATGGGACGAGCTTGTCAAGTGCATCGAGAGCAAGACAACAGACCTTGATTCACTCATCGAGGCTCACACAAAGTACTTACGGGATGTGACCTCGAAAGGCCTGCTCTCAGCAGCCTCACCACACGACCACCTGCAGAAACAGCCGCTCATGATGCCTCGGCTGCTTCAGGTGCTAAACACGATTCTGGAGTACAAAGGCGCGCAGGATCGTCTGTACAATTTTGCGCTAGCGGAAATTGAGCGCCGAGAGCGATTGCAAAAGACAGCAGACCGTCGAACGCAAATGGGCCAGTGGGGTCTCACGGACGAAGACCAAGAGTTGGATCGCATTCCAGACGAGCAGTTTGAGGAACTTGTCCCTTCTCTGTTGCGGTCCGTGAACGAGTTTGCCATGAAGTTTAAGCGTGAGCTGGCTGACCTGCTGTGGAACTTGGCAATCGATGGCCAAGAGTCTGATTTGCGGTTCCTGAGCTTCCGGCTGAATTTCAATGAGTTTTACATTAGCAGTAACTCAAGTCACCCACTTCATGGCGCGGCTCGACGGACGGCAACAACGTCATCCATAGCTTGAGTGTATGCATATATGCATGTAATACTGTAATATCCACAATGGCAGACTTTTTTATCATTCCAGTCGTAGACATCTCGAGGTCGAGAGAAATAAAAAGAACTCTGTGTGGGCATGCGACCATTGAGGAACAGCATCACATTTAAACGCTCCCACCTTACATACAATATGAAAAAGGGAAAAGACGCGATGGATTGAAATGGGTTCCAATTTTGGACGAATGTCACCGAACACAACTGTATCGCATCATAGCGAGCATCCATTTGACAGAATGCAGAGTGGTGCAACGAGTCAAGCCGTTAGAGCCACTGTAGTCAGACGAATTATGGAATTTTTATCCCTGTGTCCACTAATCGTTTCTGTAGGGCTAAGCACCCTGGTTAACGCGACTTGCCCACCATGTGGGGACAGCCTTGTTGGGATGTCAAAGTTAACCTATCCCTTGATGCTTTTACGGAGAGTGTCTCTCAGGTTATCCAAATATGGACCCCCACTTAACCCCAGTCTCATTGAATTCACCAACTTCATGCATCATTCTCTCTACATTCCCACGCTCTCGGTTTCCTTTCTGACACCCGTAGCCTATCCAAACATCTAACTCTTCTAGTTGTTGTTTTCGTAATTACCTTCCATTTCTCTCATTCTCCCTCAAGAATGCATGTGTTTGCCATGTCTCGAGTCGGAATGAATGTACAAGCTGGCCGAGTCCTTGCCCAAAACCTAGGTGCCTTGGCAAAAGCCACGTCTGCATCTAGTGCCCCTAAACGCCTTGTTGGTGGCCAGTTTCAGCCAGTCCTCTCTGCGCGTCTACTGTCGACTTCGTTGATGCGTAGCAAGGAACGCAAGGATGTGCCTGGGGAGCCCCCAAAGGGCGAGTTTACGATGCGACCGAACCGCGCTTCCCCACTCATGTCGAAAGACGAGGCCAAGGTCCTTGCACCAGAGTTTGAGAACGGCGTCTCGGCACCTCCGCTTGACGGTATCCGCGTCTTGGACCTGACGCGTGTCCTGGGTAAAGATTCTCTCTTACTTGGGACTTTTTTTTGAAAATCTCCGGCGCGGGACTTGAAAGAGAGAGAACGGAGGTGGAATCTCTTTCCTCTTCTTACCCCCACACTACCTCCAATTTGCTTTCCTAACTTATTTTATATTGTTTCCTCGTTTCCTACCCTCCCTACTTGTCATCATGTCCGTACTCAAAAAGCTGGCCCTTATTGTACAATGATCCTTGGTGACCTTGGGTAAGAAATGATAGGTGGCATTGTCTGTCGATTACTGTGGCATGGTTAAAGTGTAGCTAATTTGTCTGATTGGTGCCTGATCTTTTTATTGCCCTTTTCTGGCAATTGATCTCACTGGATTGGGGGGTCATTAAAAAAGTGCCGAGGTGATTAAGATCGAGAATCCCAAAGGCGGCGATGACACGCGATCCTGGGGCCCTCCGTTTTCGGCGAACAAGCACAATCCCGCCGAGCGTGGTGAAAGCGCATACTTTTTGGGCATCAACCGCAACAAAAAGTCGATTACGGTCAACATCCGCACGAAGGAAGGTCAGGCGATCCTGCATGACTTGGTGCAGCAGTGTGATATCTTGGTGGAAAACTACGTCCCAGGCAAGCTGTACGACTACGGCCTCGGCTATCAGCAGGTCAAGAAGCTTAACCCACGACTGATCTATGCCTCGATCACTGGTTACGGTCAGACAGGTCCCTATGCATCCCGTCCTGGCTACGATGTCATGATCGAGGCTGAGGCTGGCCTGATGTACATCACTGGTGAACAAAATGGCCCACCTGTCAAGGTTGGAGTAGCAGTGACGGGTATGTTGTCCAGTTTCTTGTTCATATGCGTGCTTTGAGTAGTTAAAAGTAATTAAGAACGGTGATGAACCACTCATCTTTTTCTTTTTATTCTATTCTCGTGTTTTTCTGTATACTCACTCTCGCCTGCAGATTTGACCACTGGTCTGTATGCCCATGGAGCTATCATGGCGGCACTGCTGGCGCGTGCAAAGACTGGACGTGGACAGCACATTGATTGTTCACTGCTGGATTCACAAGTGGCGACGTTGGCCAATATTGCGAGCAGCTACCTGATTGCTGGCCAAGAAGCCCAGCGATGGGGCACATCGCATCCGTCAATTGTACCATATCAAGTGTTGCCGAGCCGTGACTCGCACATCATGATTGGCGCAGGCAATGACGGGCAGTTCAAGATCCTGTGTCGCGTCATGGGGCTTGAGCATCTGCCTGATGATCATCGATTTAAGACCAACAGCGATCGGGTCAAGCACCGCGAGGAATTGATCAAAATCTTGACGGATCGCTTGCGCGAGAAGGACAGCCAGTATTGGTTGGATGCTTTGGACGGACAAGGTATTCCGTTTGCGCCTATTAACAACATTGCGCAGACATTTGCGCATCCGCAGGTTGTTGCGCGTCAAATGGTGCAGGAGGTTGACCATCCAAAGGCCGGCAAGATCAAGCTTGTAGGAATCCCCGTCAAGTATAGTGATTCTAAGCCAAGCGTGCGCTTGCCTCCTCCTATGCTCGGTCAGCATACTCACGAAGTACTGCGCCAATTGCTAAAGTATGATGAAACCAAATTGAAAAGCCTTGCTGCGGCTGGTGCCATTTGAAGAATAACAATAGAAAAAAAGTTCTACTGATCATAACATCACCCAAAATAAACTCATGGCTACTGACTTTAATATACGTTTTCGCCAACTGAGTCCATTTGACTGGATGTACGCTGGAGTCATGACGTCGATTGCGGCAAGGGCTCTCTCTCTCTGTCTCCTTCCATATATAGCAAAGAAAACATCACATACCTCTCTTTACCGTCCAGGACACGCCGTATCTTTTGCTTTAAGCTCTACTCACAGGGCTTTTCCCAGGAACTTTATCTTTTAGTGGACAGTCAAAACTCCTACCCTAAACCTTTATCCAGGCGTGAACATTGTTATTTATAACGACCCTTTCCCGCCTCTTTTACCCAAGTTTTCTTACCTATTTTCACCCTATATTCTTTTTCACCTGTATATATACAACATATATAATTTTTTTTAAAAAAAATGACCGTCAACGACACTACTACGCCCGTAACGAAGAATTCCACAATCACGCTGCGTTTGATTACAAAAGACAATTGGCGGGAAATCACGGAGCTTACAGTTCTGCCTACACAACAGGGAAACGTGTCGACCAACCTACATTCGTTGTGCGAGTCACACTATTCTGAGGATGCATGGGTGCGAGCCGTTTACGCCGACGAGACGCCTGTCGGGTTTTTGATGATGTCACTCTGGGACCCTGAGGACTGGTACGCCATCTGGCGGTTTATGATCGACCATCGCTACCAAGGGTTTGGTTTCGGTCGACGCGCCATCCAGCTTGCCATTGCCCATGTGCGAGAACACCATCCCAAGGCTAAAATGATCCGCTTGATGTCGACAGGACCAGAAGGCAAGAAGGGGGTCGATCCAAAGGATTCACCTTACCAGTTTTATGCTGCTCTTGGTTGGAAGGACATCTCAGAGGTGGATGAAGAGGGTGAGATTGAGATGGGCCTTGATTTGTAGTATCAAAAAACAAAACATTAAAAATATATATCCTGTCTTCTCCGTTCACTCTGCTTTCTTTCCCCAGTGATGTGCATTTATTTTGAAATATTCACATTGGGTAATTCTAATTGCTATCCACAATTATTCCACTGAAAACTGGAAAAAGGAATTATTTTAGTTGCCAAATTGCTGAATCTCTTATCTATTGCCAAACCTCCTATCATTTACTTGCACTATCTGTTTCCTTGTTGCCCAAAGAGAAGCACCGTGTATTCGTGCTTTCTCCTATCATAGAGTCTAGATATACGTTCTTACATGGCTTCTATGTAGGCTCTAGCCTAGTGACGCTACGGACAGTACTTTTGCTTTTAGAGCCACGTGACAACTAATCTTGTTGACATGATATAAAGCCAGCTAACAGGGGAGAAATATTTCTGGCTCCCTTCCACATTATTTTCTCCAACATATATGTCTATTAACCTTACTGCCGGCAATTCTGGTTACCAAGCATTTGCTCACAGCTGGTTGGAAAGCCTGACCGCTAAGCAGATCAACGATCTGTCTTGGCCTCGGCACCGGTTCCACTATCCTGTCCGTATTGTCAATGCTGTTGACATGATCCCCTTGACACAGAAAGAGATCCAGTCGGCTGCAAGTGTTCCAAATGCTCCCACCTTGCAGTTGGGTATAGAAGTAATCAATAAGCTGCCCGACGAAGACAAATCCCAAAAACTTTACATGTTTACCGGGTTTGGTGCTGTTGACGAAGACGGTTTTGCGGCGTTGACGAGAGTAAACGATTTCTGGGACCTCAAGCGCTCAATGGATGAAACCATCGCCTGGCTTCAGGATTCAAGTTTACATGATAATTCGACGTCCTCCTACCGCAACAAGTTTGCCAAATTTCTCTCTGAACACAATCCACTATCCTCTTTTGCCTTCAAGTCGTATTACAAACACGATCATAACCTCAGACTTTCGCGAGTTTCCCATTTCCGCAAGAACGAGCGTCTTGCCGACGACCACATCAATGCCGTTCTCTTCACCATGGAAGCATTGTATCGTGATAGTAGCAAGGCCCGTTTCATCGTTTTCGAATCGAGCTTTGTGCAAACGTTTGTTGACGCCGCCCGCGACCACGCTTTTGTGCCTCTCAATTGGAATGCAAAATGCCTCGAGAAAACACTTGATTCGCAGGATTTTGTAGACGGCAACCCTGGTTGCGACGCCAAGGCATACACAGTGATTAACGTTGATAACCACTGGTGTGTGCTTGTGTTGGATTTTCGCACCAAACAGGTCCTCTTCGGCCACTCCATGGACCATGGCAGGCTTGATGTCGACAAGCACCAGTACGTTTTCGATGGTGCACGTCGTCTCCTCGAGTCGTGTCACTCCTCCGCCGACGGTACGAACAACATGTCTACCCCCAAGCGCTTCATTCGTATTAATGAATGGACCATGTCTTCCGCCCCGTTTCCCGTCCCGCAACAAGATGATGGGAATTCGTGTGGTTTTACAGCTCTCAGCGCAATTGAGCACAACATGAGTTCTGCAGCTGAACTTTGGACCCCGAACCGCAAAACGTTTTTTAGAGTGAAATACCTCGTATATGCCACCTGCTCCGACAGACCAGTACCTGTAGGTTAAGCAACCGCCTTGTTGTTGTCATCCGCTAATATGGCAGATCGTGGCTGATACAAGGTGATCTTTTCATTTTGCATATATTAATAGGCAGAGTTCGACACACCACAAGCCAAAATGATCACTTCAGGGAACACGACGATGAATAGCGCACAGGACAGCAACAAAGTCTTAGACGACAGCTGTGCAAACGAAACAACAGTCGCCAGAGAGAAATCCAATTCCCTGGATCATGTCCATACAAGCACCGAAGGAGAGCGGCCAAAAGTAATGTACTACATGGGCTTGATTCATTGATGCATTTTGCATGTAACAATAATGAACTTCTACTAATCTCACCAATTCATTCTCATTCGTGTAGACTTACTCTGATGCTGAGTCATCCCATCCAAGACTTCCCATTGAAGCCCGAGAAAATAATGGCAAGGTGAGTTACTATCTACAGTGACATCAAAAAAAGTTAAAGTTGCGAAAAAGGAGCTAAAACGCTAACATTACCCTATAATGTTGCTCTGTTCTTCAAAAAAAAAAAAGGCTCCGCCTCCATCAAACCATGAGGATGTGCAACATTACCCATGGATAGACACTGTCTTCAGTACAGCTGAGGAAGCGAAGGCGACGATCATGGCGTGGTCCCTGACTCAAAACTTCATGGTGCGCTTTGGCCGCTCGCGTCCTGAACGAGGAGAGAGTAAGATGTTTGTTATTAAAATCATCTCATTTTCATTCTAAATCCTGGTTGGTTAAATTTTTTACTTTATTAACACCCTCCCCCTTCTTTGATACTCCCTTTTTCTTTTCTGTAGGAAGGATCGAATGCACCAAGGGCAGGTTGCACTATCCCCGTAAAAATGACGACCCGGCCAAGCATCGCAATCGACAGTCAGCAAGAGTCTGCTGTGAGTGGGCGGTCATGCTTCGTGGGGAGAAGTATGAAGACGGACCATGGACAGTGGAACAGGTGCACACACACCCTGGCGCCAATCCCGAATACAACGGACACAACCATCCACTTGTAGATGAAGCCACAACCACAACCAAAACCAAAACCAAAACCACAACCCACTTTACCCCGACTGACGGCTTGAGCACCGAGCACAAAGCCGTTATCGCCGACTGCGTGCGTCTCAAATACTGCAATAGGGACATAATCAGCCGTCTGCGAGATAAGTGGCCGGAGTACACCTTTAACCTTCGTAGAGTCCAAGCTGCAATTCGAGAAGCCAGAACAGCTGCACGGATAAAGTTACTCAGTCTTTCGTATTCCTGTGAAACAGCAGATTTCCTCAAACAACTAGAGGAGAAGGCCTCAGCCCAGCCTGGATGGTATATAGCACACCAAAAAGACACTCAGCGCCGCATCACACAACTTTTCTGGATGAGTCCAACCCAACGGAATCTCTACGGAAGGTATGGATGGATGAATTCGTAGATCTATGAGCAAGAAGGAAGGAGGACGGGTACAATGAGAGGAAGAGATTTGGAGAGGATAGGAGGGAAAAGCCAATAGGAGAGAGAAATCAAGAGGAGCGAGAGCTAATTTTTTCTCTCGCGTTATTCATGTAGATACAACGATGTTATTTTCAACGACACCATAAACGATAGCACACGCTTCCGTTTCCTGTTGAACGTCACTGTAGGCATTGATGGCAATGGGTGCACTCAGGTATTAGCGCTTGCTCTGATAGAAGGCGAGACCGCAGACGCATACAGTTGGGTACTACAACATCTTCTTGCATGCGATAACAACAGATCGCCAGGAGTTGTCATTACAGAGCAAAATGCTGCTATGGATAGTGCACTCAATTTTGTATTACCTGACAGCAAAATAATAGACTGCGGTTGGCACATGACAAAGAGCGTGGAGAGAGATGCCGATCGCCACATGATGAAAGAAACTAAGGAGCGACTCGAACGTGCGCGGGAGAGTTTATCTATGCATGAATTCGAGGAAGCATGGAAGCTCTTACTCCAGATAGCACCTCGTGGCAGCAAACAGCGCACCAACCTTGAGAAGATCCACCAACGACAAGAGCGATGGGCTGGCCATTACGTTGGTTCCCTGTTCACGGCTGGATGGACGTCGGCTCGATGCGTGAAGAATGCCTATAATCTTCTTAAAAGAGGGCTTAACAGCGAATCGACATTACACGATCTGCCCGTTTTGACTGAGGAGATTTTGCGCAGAAGACGATATGAACCGAAGTTTTTTAATAGTCACTTGTACGAGGACTTCGCTGAGATTCTTGAAGAGAACTTTGCTTTCCTTGGAGGCTTCGCGTATGATAAGATGTGGCATGATAGGATCAAAAGTTACTTTGAACGCGTTGTTCCTATAGAGATCGATGACATTGAGGTAAAATGGACATTTGTCGGAATAGTTTGCTTGATCCTCCAGAGAAGGATTGCCCAACAGTACTAATGTAAGCTCCTTTTTTTCTCTAGAGTGGAAATGCAAAGCCATTGTCGTTCAAGCCCCATCAACCCGCTCACAATACTCGATATCTTTGTGAAGAATTGGGCGAGAAGGAGGATGGCGTTATATTGAGTGAGAAAGAAGACAGCTCGGACGGGGACATGGAGGACAATTTGGACAGTGACCGCCGAGATGGAGACAAGGCACAGAGCGCTTGGCACTACGAACTCCGCCAGCTCGGATACAAGGACGTGCTTTCTAAATTGGGCCGTGACAATGTCGCTGCTGTGTATAGCGTTGAGGACACGAGGTTGAGACTTCAAGAACTATTCTTTGTTCTCAAGGACAGAGGCTACTTTTGTACTTGCCTCCACCTTCAAAGGATGGGCACCATCTGTCATCATTTTTTCGCTGTTTATTGTGATATTAAGTCGCCCCTGAGGTACCATATCAGTTTGATCGCGCGTCGCTGGTTCAAGGAAGAATACCACCCTCGTGAGGTGTTGGACCTCAGCAATCGGCCATTCATCGGATATGAAGTACGAGATCCATCGGACAAGCCAAGTGATGAGTATATGTCATCTGTACGGAACATGTCCGTAATAGATGTATCACCATCTTCTACTGACCGGGTTGACGTTGAAGTCAATGCCAGACGATACGAGATGGCCAGTAGTGAAGCTCAATGTGTAAAAGACAAACCGGCAGAGACACTAGAAGTTTCCGACCGCCTGGAGGAGATTCAAAAGACAGCTACAAGTGGGTATCTGGCACAGCGAGCTGGGGTACCCTGTGTGGAATCGCCACTCCTAGTGCACACTAAAGGTACACCACGTATAAAACGTATCGAGGGTGAAGAAGATATTCAGGACGAGAATGCCCGAAAGAAAGCAAGGTGGAGCAAGTACGGTAATTGATCTGATTAGATAGAAATTAGCACCATTCTTTTCTAGCGAATATACAGAGAGTAATTCAAACGGTTGCATAAATAATGCTGCTGCTGCAGAGTAACAGCTAACAACAACACCATGGACAGTAGATGGAAAGAATAATCCACAACACAAAGGCAATGTTTAGTGAGCCAAAAACAAGTGGGACAACTTTGAGCCAAACAAGCTGAATCGAACTTCCTGACTTGGCTGTACACTGCTCTGGACTCGATCCCCCCTTTGGTGTTTACATCGTATAACAGTTTTTTGCAATTCTTCCTCGGCTCATCTATTAGCCCATTGCATTTCTGGGTCATCTTCCGTCCCGCCACGTGTAGAAAGCTACACTTTACGCTTCTCTTGCAACAGTGTAGCCCATATTCTACGTTTGTCAAATCACTCCATACTTCATTCTCCTCCTCCAATTCTCTCCACCCTTTGCCACCTGCTCACCTACCCTTTCGTCTCATCCACATCATTTTTCCCAGTCTCTCATTCCCCTTTTGCCTACAATTCCTATTGTAAGGTTACCACTCTCCATTGCCTCTGAGCACCTTCGCCTGCCTATTGATCCAGTGCAGAATACTGAAGACAGCCTTCATTTACGTATCCGAACAAGGTTGGGGGTGATCTGCATTTTCGTACAACAGAATGAATGTGATCCGATAATCCCAACAAAGTGTATCGTACGCACAACGCACAACTCATGAATGATATACCTTACTAAATATAACATCCGCCACTGCTGCCAAATTAGAAAAGATAGATTACCCACTTTTTTTTCAACGCCACACCACCATCACCCCCAATGTAGCTCGTATACGACGTCCACACCAGTGACATTTATCACGCCAAGTGCACAAGTCATTTGTTGTGGTGTTGTACAAGCAAAGCTTAGCCAGACTATTTGGTTAAGAGAAAGGGTGGTTACCAAGCTTGCACACCGTTACTTCTCGCTCATCGGAAGAACCTTGATGCGGATTTATTAAGAAGCGCGCCGCACCAGCCGCATGGGACGCTGGAGCGACAGAAGAGAGATCTGGCCAACAAAAGCGTGAGATGTCTGTCGATAAGAAATTTATGAACGAGCTGTGGCAAAAGGAGTGTTATGGTGATAATGTAGTGTCTATTTGATATTATGTTTACAACATGCCAAAATGGTGGGTAAAGTTCCGTTGGTAATAAAACTGTATTCTTCTTGCTGGCCAATGACTTATCATTGATTCTTCTCAGACAGCTTTCAGGACTATTAACCTTGTCCACCTGAAGAGCACGTACCTTCTGTTAAAGTTTGTTGCCACTACTCACTGAACATTAAAAGGAAAGAATATCCCCCCTTTTTTTTATGTCCCTATTCCCACACGTTTTCACTTTTCCTTCTTCATCTCCTACACTCTTTGTCAATATTTTTGACCCTTCATGAAGCCAGAAATCGTCGTTATTCCAGAGTTAATGGCTCTCGTAGCCAAGTATCTCCGCCCAAGCGATCTTCTCAAATGTGTTCAGCTCAGCAAGTCCTGGAATGACGCCTTTATCCCTCACCTTTGGAGATCTATCGATGACTCCATTCAGTCGTGGCCCTCTATCATCAGGCCTATCACCGATTCCAATGTTCCGGCACGATTGCCAATGACAAAAGGCCATGAAGCACAAGAGCACTCTTCTACTCTTGAAGTCACAGTCAAGGCCTCTCCTTCCAACGCCACCGGAGATCGTGAATGGCTGGTCTCTGTCTTCCGAAAGTACGGTAGTCATATCCGACATCTCAAGATCCAATGGCCTTTGATCCTCGAAATAGTATGCAGCTCAGGAACGTGCACAAATCTGCATTCCTTGGTAGTGGTGTGGCGTAATCATGCGTCTGGCCCAAAAATTGCATACTATCCTCATCCTCATCTTGTGGTCGCTCCTGCTCAAGGTCAAACTGCTTTCGGCGATGCACCTGATTCTCCTATCCCTGACCCCTATCCTGAACTTGCAGTCTCGGGAGATGACAACATTGCAGCTCCAATTCTTACCGCAAGCACTTCGACAGCTTCTGTAGTATCTGCTGCCACAGCACCTCTCCCTAGCCTTCGTTCGCATTCCTGGGCTCCAGTTGATTCCCTCCCGCCAGCTATTGAGTTCTCAAAATCTGCCGGGAATCTCGCTCACAGCAATATTACCTCATCTCCAGAGCATACAATCCTTGGTTACGAAAACATACAAGCAAAAGCCGAGCACGACCGGTCTCTGACCCAGCATTTGTGGCACCTCATTCGGGTTAATCCTGGACTCGTTAAGATCGATGTTATGGACTATACAAGTCAATGGATCTTCGTATACTCCACCTCCGCTAATGCTACTCCTCAGCCTCTTGTCCCTCTGAAGGATTTGAAAGGCAATTTTGCTGGTAGTCTAGACTTTTGGAATTTGTGGAGAGCCTCCCCACCGGCAATCGAGTCTCCTCCTATCGGATACAGCCCTATCTTTCCACTACCAGGTCCTCTTCCAGGGATGCATCTGGGTTTGCGGGTGGTGTCGGAAAGAGGATCGACGACATCTAGTGATTTACTGAGCCAGTTTAATATAACCCCTAACCTGGACTCTGCCAAAAGTGAACCTGTCACATCATCAGCTCGCAATAACCCTTCCCAACTGCCAACAGCACTTGATGGGCATGCCTTCAAGAGGCTCGATGACGGCGTAGACGGTTGGAAAACAGTGATGCGGCTGTTTCCTAATAATTCTACATGGGTGACCGATGACATGCTGGATGATAACATGGTATCGCAAATCGAAAAATACTGCCCAAACCTACAGTATTTTAAGCGAGACCATCATGTTTGGTATCTCGACGATAGCCAGCGGCCAGAACACGATCCAACCAACCGACTACTAGCCACCTATCCTGATCTGCGAGAATTCGACAGTATTGAACAGGTCATTAGAGTCGAAGAGATGTTGAGACAGCCGTGGGTTTGCATGGGGCTTGAGCGGTTGGTGTGTAGGATCGTCGGGGTGGATCGACTGACACCGGAAGAAGAAATTGTAGCCTCACGGATCATGAAGCCTGGTTATTCAGCCATACTGTCGGAGGAGGAAACCCGGATTATCCAAAAGTTTAACAGATGCCGCGCACAGCACCATGGGGTATATAATACGTTGGCTAGCTTGACACGCCTCAAGCACTTGGATCTCGGATATGAGAATCGGTATCCATGGACGTACAAGTCCGGGGATTACTATGTAGGAGAAGACGGTGAGGAATACCTGAAGTATGAAGAAGATCCAACCTTTGATACTCTGGAGCTGTCCCTCGAGTCGGGGCTAGGTCGGTTGGCAACTCTGAAGGACCTTGAAATGTTTGGGTTCGAATGTCTGAACCATAAAATTGGAAAGGCAGAGCTGGATTGGATGGCCAAGAGCTGGCCCAAGCTCAAGTTGATGTATGGTCTTGACGAGGAGCGACTGTACGATATTGAGCCCTGCAAGAAGGGGGCCGCTTTGAAAGAATATTTTCAAAAGATTCGACCCGACGTGGCCCATGACAGCCTGTTCGAAGACCTTGTCTAGATAGCAGCTTTATGGAAGGGGCGAGGGAGTGTTATGATTAAATTGATAAAGTCTTGGTGCTACAATACATGAATTGGTTAGAAAGAAATGAAGGGTACAAAGGTCCCCATTCCTAACACCCGTGGCAATCTGAAAAAATTTCCTCTCCTCTCGTGAAGTATGCAACACACAAGTTGTCCGTTGTCATCCCAACTTTTTGGTATTCATGACATTTTCTGGTCATCCTCGGTTTGTCCATGAGGGTTATCGCAACGGGGGCTTATTGTGACGAAAGCTATTTTGTTCTCACAGCAGAGCCTATTATTATAATACAAATACACGCATGAAAACTAATACCTTCTTTTTTGATCCCTTTTTTTTGTAGCAAGCGCGTTAAAAGATTTGTAGATATTTGCTCGACACATTCATCGCCTCTTCTTAGACAATAACCTCAATTGACAGATATTAAACCTCTCTCTCGAATATCAAACACCACGATAGGCATCCTAAGGGTTGTTAAACAATATCTGATCCTCTGCGTATCAACGCAGTTGACAAAAAAGACTTGGGGTGGAAAATACTTTACGTTACCCCTTTTTGGCTTTCTAAAACATTACCCATTGTATTTCCATCTCATTGTCCTATTGACATCACCTTGGAATTTCAGCCATCCTAAACATTGACATAAAAGCTCGATGGAAAATACCTATCTTCAAAAATTAACATTGTCCTCCACCCTATTGCTCATCCCGCGTACCAGCGTGCCAGTACCTAATTTATTTGTGCAACAGGCCAAAAGTTTGCCACTATGCGCCTTTATTATACTAGAGTGGTAACCGAGAAAGGAGGTCCAGGCTTCGCGCTTTGGACAGTAGAGAGCAACTAGTGTGCTAGGTCTTCTTCTAGGGCATCACAAACTTGTCAGGCCTTGGACTCGGTTTGTTTGGACCGGTAGGTGAAGCGGAAAGAGGAGTAGGGAAGTGCGTGCTGAAGATATCACCGCCATAAATTTCGTCCTTGGACGGGAAGGTTGGTTTTCCAGAATTTGGACCATTAGCTGGGTGCGCAATTCGCTTTATCGGTGTGAAAACCCCAATGCTCGTATGGCGCAACTGCAACATATCTGATAGAAAATTGCGAAGACTCCTACATAGTATCAATAAATATGCGAAAAAAGCGCGCGTTATATCAGGCAAGTAGTCGCTGCAATCTACATCTAAACTTACCACGCACATCCGCCAACAAGGAGGCAGACCTTCACAAAAGTCAACATCAATGCAGGGTAAAAGACTTTTCCATGACACGTCATGAAATGAAAGAACAATGGATCTGGCGAGCCGCCTTGAACGGGATTTCCCCGAACGCCCATTATCTTCAGTCATGAATCTCATATTGGTTTTGACAAGACACAGCAAATAGAAGCAACTTTGTGATGACATCCTTGCTAACCAGCAGTTTAACTCGATTCAAATTCGAGCGCAAGGAGGAACGCCATCACAAAAGTCACGGAGCTGCATACCATCAATGTTAACCAATAGGCTTTCCCAAGACGTGTCATGAAATGAAGAACAATGAAACCGGCGAGCCGCCTTGAACGGGATTGCCCCGAACGCTCATTGACTTCAGCCTTGAACCCTCACATTAGTTTTGACAAGATATAGTAAACAAACACGAATCCGTGATGACAACCTTGCTAACCAGCAGTATAACTCGCTTCGAATTCGAGCGCAAGGCGGCAGACCTTCACAAAAGTCAAGGTGTTGCAAAAACATCAATGCCAAGAAAAAGGCCTTCCCATAACGAAGAACAATGAAACCGGCGAGCCGCCTTGAACGGGATTGCCCCGAACGCCCATTGCCCTTCAGCCTTGAACCTCACATCGTTTACAAATCCGTGTCTGTAGAGGGGATGAGAGAATGGAGGCGCCAACATGTGAAAATGAGAGACAATGTGGGAATGTAGAGGGGGACGCGTTACCCAAACTTAAATATCCACACACTCATTATTTCCCTGCAGCAGGGAAATAAAGGCTGTCCACCTCGGGAAAATCAAACTGGAGCCCCCCGGGTTACAGATATAATCTGTTGCCAGGGGACGAACCTGTTGCCACTTAGTAATATCAATATGTGTCCAAGTGTAATTACTTTCACCTGTTGCCAGTCGCCAAAAACTTTCTGTTGCCCGTTGTACTGCTGTTTTTCTGTTGCCTGCTGCGGCAGAATTATTCATGCAGCTGCTTGAAGTACTTCTCATGTTTTCACCAGTTGCCTAGACTCGAAACCAGTCCATATTCGTTGTGTACAAAACGTTGAATTTATGGACTGGTTTCGAGTCTACAATTGCCAGAATAGATATCAAACACGCTTATGGTGTTGGGTTTCGAGATCGAGAGAGAAAGTCGAGAGTTAATTTTTTAGGAGGGGTCTTCATTGTCCTTGTTTTTTCACTAACTGTGCTATCGAAGAGTATTTATACTAATTTCTTGTCTTCCACCTAGTCATAAGACTAGGAACATGACCCAGTTTTAAGAGGAATGGGTGCCAACCGTTCACATCAACGCGTAGAGAGTGCCCACAACCTTAAGAGAACTCAATAGCAACTCGGCATAAGATGAAGTGTTCGTATTGATTGAGGAGCGGAAGATCAAAGGGAATTAATTATGTGCCCACTCAAACCGTCTCTTGGCCTCTCTCTTAATGTGACGACCAGCATCTGTCTCCACACCCTTTGCCATGTGCCAGCTGCAGTTCACCTTGTTGCTGTCAGGTAACACAGAGTTAATTGCACTTTCCATACCAGCATCTTGATCAACCATGACAACTCTTGGTGGTCTGTTGTTACCAGATGCAAGAAGGTGCCGTAGTACCCAACCGTACGCTTCTGAGGTTTCGCACTCTATCAGAGCAAGCGCTAATCTCCGTGTATTCCCTTCGCAGTCAATACCGACAATGACATTCAGTGGGAAATGGAAACAGTTGCTGTTGTACGTGGTGTCGTTGAAAATAATGTCGTTGTATCTGCACAAATCGCAAAAAAA